>CATIWK010269475.1:0-11065 GCA_949634005.1 Mallotus japonicus
TGTTAGAAATTATGCTTTAAACCGATTAAACCTAACTATGAAGACCCCTTATAAGGCAGTAACAATTATTTGTACTAAAAGAAGAGATTTTGTGGCCAAAAAAAATTTATAAAGATGACAAAAGATGTGTAAGCTTATATAGGAGAAGAGAATATGATAGTGGCTTTAAATTGAAGGAGAAAACATTATACATTGATATTATTTTATATATGTTATCTTCTCAATGTTTCTTTTTATTTTGTACTTTTTTGAACTTTATGGTATTATGTGTAAAATTATGATGTGAAATAACGTATTAGTTAATAGATTTATAGTAGTATATGTATAATTATCATGTGAGACAATATAATTAATATTTGTTTTATTGTAGTTATGTTTATTAAATTGTTGTATGCTTATTTTTTCATGAACACCTTCAAAATATATTAATTCCAAATATTTCACAATTTTTTTAAAAAAATTTCGGCTCTGCAGACCGTTACAATTATTCATTATCGTGACAAGTCCATTACCGTTACACATGACTGTGCCGTTACTATTATTTGAATTATTGATCTTTACTGCCATTTAATCAAAAATTAAAAATGTTTTTTTTTATGCGTGTGGTGTGAGAGTGGAAATATTTCAAAATTTATTTTCATAATTACAATAGTAATAAAAATTACCACTTTTCCGGTTAATAATTTATAAAATAACTATTTTCGATACATAAATTTCACAAAATTTGAGTTAGTAAAAATTTTCATGAATTAAAAAATTTTTTTTATTATATTTTAAACCGTGGAAAATTTGTAATAATCTCCAAAACGTATTACAAAATGTAGCATTATTTTGTTTTATTTTATTTTTGCAGGTTCACATAATGATAATATTAGATTTTGTATTAAAAATATTAGAATTAGCTAAGAGGGACCGTTTTTACTTGAATGATGTCTTGGATTTAAATTATTATATGTATAGTCGTATTAGTTATTGAGAGATTTTTATCGTTCTTATGATTCTATTTGGATGAAATTGAATTAATAAATTTAATAGATTTTGAATGTGAATGATTTTAAAAAATAATATAAGATTTTGTTAGGTTAATAATATTTAAAAGAAGAAATTAATAAGGAAGAAAATGAAAGGTGAGCAGAAATGTTTCAACAAAAGAAGGCAAAGGCAAACACTATTTGCAGCTTTTTATGCGTTTGTGTTTTTATTTATTTATTTTAAATAAATATTATGTAAGATTTTTTCTTTTAGTCCGCCGCCATTAACAGTGACGCCGTTAACTCTTTAACCTCGTCCTTTTAACAGCCAACTGCCATTACCAGACAAAACTCCCATTATTAATAATAACACGACACGAACTGCTACTTCCACACCATTTCATTTCTCACATGCTATTGAAGTACTTCTGAAATTTATTGTAATTCATGCAAAAATATTTTCCTTGATTTAATTGTATTATATTTAATATTTAATTTTTTAATATCATTTATTAAATATTTGATATTTAATTATTTTTATTAATCAGGTATGAAATATTCAAAATATGTATTATTCATTCAATTTCAATGGTTGAACACAATATTTTAACTATTAATTCATGTTATTTTAAAATTAACATTATATTTATTAGTATTTTAAATGCATTTTTTATTTATAAAATGAAATGATTGTGTTTTAGTTCTTGCATTTTTGAAATTTAGTTACATTTTAATTTTTAAAATGTTTAAATTAAATTATAGTTTTGTTTTAAATTTTTCATGTTATAATATATTTTTGAGATAAATATAAAAAATTACTTTTTTGATTAAAAGCATTATAAATTTGTTTTAAAAATTATTTTTATAAAATTAAAAATAAATTTTAATTTTATTTATTATGTTTAGTTGAATTTTATATTATTAGTAAATAACTTTACTCTTAGATATTTATATTATTTCAATATTAAATTCTATATTTTCAACAATATTAGAGGGTATGAAAGTAAAAATAAAATAACATGACCAATAATCGAAAAAATCTAATCTCGTATTTTTTTCTATACTTTTATCCTTTAAATTATACATTTTTATTAACTTTTGAATTCATATATTTGAAATTGAAATAATATGTGAATTTGAACATAATATTTTTAAATAATATATGAGGTATTCGACACTAAATTTTTTATGATTTTCAAATAATATATTTATTATAAATAAAATATCATAATTCAAACATATCATCGTATTACTTAAAGTTCAATAATGAAGTGGTTACTAGATATATAAAATATTGGATGTAAATATATTTACATAAAGTGTTTTACTAAATGTTGCTTACGCCTGGTTTAATTTTCTACCCCTACTGATCTTCTTCTGGTGAGAAATTAAACCATTGAAAAAAAAAAAAGTATTTTAATAGATAATTCAATATTGTACAGTGGGATGGGTGTGGAAGCAGTGGAATTATCTGTCAGAAACAAAAACTAAAAAGACGACAAAGAAGAAAGAATATCGTAAGTGTAAGAAAACTTGAGGGGAAAAAAAATTGAAGACTTTTTCTCTATTTCTTTTTAAGTTTTAATTAATTATTTTTAATTTTTACAGAGAAATGAGAATGGTCAAAGATTACCGGTGGCTCCTGTCAATGGTTGATAAACCTTTGCTTCTTCTTCTTCTTCTTCTTCTTCTCTATACCGCTCTCTCTTCAATTAAAACGTATAAAGAAGAATACCCTCTTTCTTTTACAGGACTAAAAGTCTCTGTAGACTCTTTCTTGGTGTCTCCGTGTGTGTCTTTCTGTATTTCTTTGCTGGGTCGTTGAAAGGTCTTGTACTTGTTTTTTGTTTGGAGCTGAGCTGAGTTCTTTTTGTACGAAGTTGAATTTTGGTTCAAAGATTGTTTCTTTGGTTTCTGGGTTTTGTTCCAAGCCTGCTGGAAAAGGAAATGGCAGTAAGTTTTACCCTTCCGTTTTGTTTTTGATTCTTGGGTTTTGTGTTATTTTCATTGTTTGTTGGCTGTTTTGTTGCTTAGATGAAAGAAAGTTAGTGCTTCTGGTTTGTTTTCAAGGACCAATCTTTGTGGTTTTAAGTTAATTTGGATTGGACTTGATTGGCAATGTTGGGATTTTGGTTTCCTTGTAATTTTTTATTTGGCTTCTTTGTCTGTTTTTGGAGTTTGAATTATACGGATTTGAATCGATAATCGAATTTCAACTGTACATGGTTATGGAAGGTTAAATATTTGGTGAATTTTCTACATGTTATTGTATAAATAACCAAAAGAAAAATTTAAAATTGGCAGTTTGTGTATCTGAGTTTTGTTTTTATTGCTTGATGCATTAGCATATGATAATGTTGAAAGAAACAAGAAAGGCAATGAATATAACATCAATAACAAATGGTAGATGAGAACATATTTAAATCACCGTAGCATGAGAAAGATTTTACCAATTCAGTTGTATAGATGAAAATAATCCTAAAACTAATGTTTTGTTTGCACTATTTTTGTTCTAATTAAGAGGATGCATATTCTTTTTTTTTTTTGGTTCTTATTGTAGTATGGGATGTAGACTAGGGGCATTGTGCATCTTCTTGATGGATGAAATCGGTTATTTACATTATTGAATTTGAAGTTCATGTGGAAAATAGCTACCTTTTTGTGTTTATCATAGAAGGTTAGTTGCTGTGTTTGGGGTATCAGATTTGGTTGTTTAGCTGCTAATTTCTTGGTTTAACTTAACCTTTGGAGTCTACTGCTTCTGAATGTTGTTTGTGAATGGAACTGGAGACAGATCACAAGCGTCGTAGCTTCCCTTTGGTGCATGGATGTGTGAATTCTTTATAGAACATACATTTTTTGGTAATCTCAAGGGATTGACAAGCATACAAACTTGTGTTTCTTGTGTAATGTGGTCTAACAAAGGCTGTTTTTGTTTCACAGTATGCAAATAACACACTATTTTGCACATATCTCTTTCTACATATCTATCATGCATCTCTTCGTTATTTAACTTTCTTCATTGACAATGGATATAAAGGGCCCTGTTTTGCACTTAGAACAAATGAGAGAAAGATAAGAAAGTGCACGAAGGGGTTCTCTTGGGCACTTGTAGTTTACTTCTTTTGTCCTTTCAATTCATTTATAAAGACCAAATAATGTGTTCCCAGTGAAAGGGCTTGCTTGTTGAACAGAAAATGTCCACCTGAAGGTGCAATAATTGAGCCAATCTTAGTTGGTAGGAATGACACTTTGATTGTTTAGGGACTTTAGTAGACAGATGCTTGGTTAATATTCCCTCTCCTCTTTATGTTGAGTCCACATAATTGAAATATTAATTAGCCAAAGCTCATGTATAATACGCTGGTAAGCATGCTGTTCACTTTTATGTCATGGAAAGCGAGCATCATTTGATGTATCTCTTTGTAGTTATTGATTAGGAATTACTAAAACCAAATAGCACCTTGGCTTTTGTGAATGGTATGGTTGACTTTCCATTCTGTCATTTTCTCGAATTTCTGAGTGGCCTTGAGTCAGCATATCTGGGACCTTCACTTTCCCCTTCTTCTTTACAGAAAAATTTTCCCTGCCTTTGTGTAAATCGTTTTTCCCTTTCCCCATTCCCTGTATCTTTTTCCCATGTCTTGTAACTCCGTTCAAGCACCGTATTATATGGATCTTACTTACAAGGAGCAAACTGGATAGTCTATAGATATACGTAGAAAAAACTTGTGAACCTCACTTTTTCTGACTCCTAATCATCCTTTTAAGATCATTTGTATGAAAATTCTCTCCTAAGTGTAAAGGAGATAATGGTTTTTCTCTTTTGAGATGGTAACATTCTAAAGAAAAATAAACTGACATGCATGTGCTTAAAGTGGTTTGGTTTTTCCAGTTGTCCAAATATAAGAAATAAAGCTGACTGTAAGTGGAATGATACTAGTAAGAAAGGCAATAAAATTTAATTAAAGTTGTGAGACTGATTCATACTAAGGAGTCATGAGGACATGAAATTGAAAGAATTTATCATCAAGAATGATTTGCTGAGTTTCTATTCAGACATTCATAATTCAAGCATACATGTAGATTCATGTTTTTAGATTATTTCCTATATGTTGTCATTTGAGGGGGAACAGCAAAACAGTTTTTTCTATAATGACTCTAAGGTGCACTGCTGCTGTCTTCTCTGATTAACTGCAAGTCGTCTAGAAATTGGAGCTGCATCCTTGCTGACGCATTTTTGTCCTGGTTATCACCTCCAAGGTGAAGTATGAATGGTGTGGATAGATCGTTCATATCTTAGGGAGGAAATATAGTAATCACACTTAATAAATACAATCATACTTGTTTCACAGTTGACTTACCTCTCCAACTTCCATTCATGGATTTTTTCACCTTGGTCATGTGCTTGTATTTTAGTTGATGGAAGCATTTAAAGGCAGAAAAATCTAGTAAACTGGAGTTACAACTGTGCATTTTTCACAATTGAGTAGTTATTATTTTTGCCATCTTGATCCTTAGGTTTTACCTGACTTGATAATTTAACTATCTCTAATGTCACACGTTTAGACTGATATGTTAATTTAGTTTGCTGTTTAGGATCCTGAAGATATTCCTCAAAATTCTGTACACTAAAATCCCAGTTGGTTGTAGTTTTGCTTTCCTTTGGTTTTTGTGATAAGCTATTAAAAAACCTGAAAAGCTCTAGTCAGGCATTCAATGAGTATGGATATACAATGGTATAATATATTGGTTTTACATCTCTCTCTCTCTCGCTTAGTATTTAAAGCATGTTCTTTCTCTGCATCAGTGCCTTTTCCTCCCAACCTTTGCAATTGACAAGAATAGCAAAACCCAAGCTGCATTTCTGATGAATCTGATGTGTGGATATGACGTCTACAAGCTCAATACTTAAGGATTTATCGTTTAAAAGTTAATGTATACTATAAAATCAATGCATACTCATAGGTCAAACTGATTTTCTAGCTTTGGTTTATACTTCAAACTGCGTTACATGCATTCACCATTTGTTGCAAAAATATAACATTTTTTTTTTCATGTGTTCCATTTTTATTTTCCGTAATGTTTCCAATTCTCTTTTTGGATAGCAAATAAGTCATTCCAGCTGCAGTTGTGCAGTTGTGCCATGGTCTGTGAGTGTGTTTTGAGTTATTTTATGCTCACAGAGAGATAATAGTCTAAATTTATATCAGAAGCGCCAAACAAAATAAACACTGAATTGGTAGAATATGGAATTTCTCAATCCATCTGTTATTGACGGAATAAAGTATATGGATTGTGGTGCAATGTTGTTTCTCTCATTTTCAGATATTTGAAGAAACTTTGAACATAATCTTGCCATTGTTCCTGGTTTATTAGCTACCTTGGTTTGCCCCCTATCTGCAGCCCTTCTTATAAATGAAAGCCCATTCTGAGCATATTGCTTTATTTTATAAATGCAGCTCACTGATCCTGTTAGTTGGATAAACCGTCGATATTCTTTTTTTTTTTTTTGGCAAAGGATAAACCGTCAATATTCATGGATGAAAATTTTGTTGCTTTTATAGATGGCTTTTTTGTAGATTACAATCTTTTGTTCTTGTGGCAGCAACGTTCGCATGTGCCAAAATTCGGCAATTGGGAAAGTGACGAAAATGTTCCTTACACAGCTTACTTTGAAAAGGCTCGAAAGGGAAGAGGTGGGAAGATTATAAATCCAAATGATCCCCAAGAGAATCTGGATTCAGTCTCTGATGATGCAACTTCAGTGCAAGGTTCTTCTGGGGGCAGAGTTGTATCAGAGGAACCTATTGGTAGGCGAGCTCATGAGCGTCAAAGGAGCGGGGAAGATGGTGATCTCAGACGGTTTAGTGACTCTGCAGTTCGCCCTGACAATATGAACCGCAGAACTAGCCATGAGTCAGTACCACAGCGTTCTGGAGGCCGTGGAGTAAGCTATGGTGAAAGCCACAAACGACCTGGAAGACAAGGTGCACAAAGCATTGGGTCTGATAATAGCATTGAGCAGTCCCCACTTCATCAAAGGGCTAAAATGTCAGGGAGAGGAACTGGGGCTCCATCTCCTTCCTGGGAAGGAAAAGGGTCATATGAAAGCAGCCATGGTACTCCTGGAAGATCTCGTTTGAAACCAAAAGGCGATGAAAGTGTATGTTTCTATCTTGTTCCCATAAAAATTTAGTTATTTCTATGTTTGTGTTACCGAGTATTGATCTGTTAGCAGGTAACGTCCTTCTTTGATACTATTTGAATAAATGGTCTTCTTCTTTCTGAAGTTACTTTGAGTTCAAAAGTCATCTTTTAACTTACCTTGTTGACAATATCACCTTGTCCTTCTGTTTTAAAGCTACTATAATGTAATGCTTCCTTCTCTTGAATCCTAACTCTTGTAATTTTTGTTTAAAAAAGAAAGAATAAACCTTAGGGAAAAGAAAAAATTACAATGAATAACTTTTGAGTTTTTATTTTCTTTCATTTCTTTTGATGCATTGATCCTTTACTGAAATTTGTTCCTGTATATTGTTTTCGTTGTGACAGCCTGACAAGGGTGCAGCTGTTCCAAAATTTGGCGATTGGGATGAAAATAACCCTGCGTCAGCTGATGGCTACACTCACATTTTCAATAAAGTAAGGGAGGAAAGGCAAATTGGTGCAGGGAAAGTACCTGGCATGCCTACTGAATCACCTTATAGAACTGGTCGTAAGCCAACCTCCGCCAGCAGCTCTAAGGTATGCCAGTATTGCCTGTCTGCACAAGTTCTTTTACTTGTGGGTTATCTAAACTTATCATTTCCGTTTTTATCTTCTAATTACTTGTTCAATTTCTACAGAGTTGCTGCTTTCCGTGGTGGAGAAAATGATACCTTCGAATTTGTCATAATTATGAGGTGTGTGGAACTTGTAAATACTCTGAAGGCTCTTTCCTTGAGTGTGCCTTCTTTGAGTACATTCTCTTTTATTTGGGTGGCTTTTATGATGATAAACACAGTGTTTTGCTGGAAATGTATTCTTCTTTTTGTTCTTTCTATTTCTTTCACTTTTAGATTGATTGTACTCTGTATGTTGTTTATTTAACTTTCAAAATTATATTTGGCTGGAGGGAACATATGCAAATTCTTTTGTTCTATTCTAGTCATTGTGTTTTCCTTCTCGTCTTGCTCATATCGCTCTTCCATTTATTTTCACAAGCGATGAGCATTCTCCAGTGAAAGTCCCCCATGACCTCTCCCTTTCCCCAAGAAAACACCCCCTAGTATTGTCATTGCGCTTTCGTGCCAGATATGTAGATGACAGAAAGCTCTCGATTCGGTTTCTTCAGTTGTTGATTGATTATGTGTGAGCTGCATGTGCAGGTGCAACATTCTTTATCCCCAATTCTTGACCTTTTTTTGGTACTTAAAGCTTCTGTAAGCAATTAGAAGCACATTACATGCACATGGTGCACATACTTTATGTCTGATGAACTCACTTTTATGTGGACTTATGCTTTTAGTTCAAAGATGCCATGACCAGGCTCACCAGATCAATGAGTGAGTTAGGGTGATATTAAGGTTGCGAAACTTGCACCACACCATCATCTCTTGAAAAAAAATAGCTAGATAGCCTCAATAATGCGATTAAGATTAGGAGCCAAGAACAACTGATTCTCTTGTGTTGTTAGAATTAGAATTTGATGAGGTGATACCATCATAAAAAATGAATATTATTGCATGTTTGAATCTCTTTTATGTACTTTTTTTTTAAAATTTTTACATGCACTCTTCATACTCTATTAATGATTTTTTTTTTCCTAAAAAAGGCCTAATCACAAAAATAATAATTTTTTATATTTTTTTTCTAATTTTATCCAAATTTATTAATTTTTAAATTGTGACCTAATTTTAACCATATATTATACAATTGATTTTTAACTGTATCTGTTAATACTATTAATACTATTAGCATTTGTATTTTTTTCGATCCACTATTAGCATTTGTATTTTAAAATGACATAAATTTCACCTCAATTAAATTTTAAAAATGTCTGAAATATAAATATTACAACATTTTCAACCTTTAAAATTAAAATTAAAAACACAAAAAATAGTATTACTTTCAACTTATAATGCCACCTTGGACAAGTATGAGTAATTGAAATAATCTCCATTAGTGGATCAAAATTGCAACTAAAAAATAAAATTCATCAAAATTAAAAATTTCAAATAAAATTATACATTGGTAAAAAAAAAAAAAAATTCATACCTGATAAATTATCTGCATGCTCGTGTGGTTTTAGCCAAACAGTCAAGCCCTTACGGCATAACGGGAGGACTCGGTATCTCCCCTCCTTTCGGTTTGTAATGGCTCAAAACAATATATGTATATATATATATACTAGAAAGTTTGCCTGCGCTTCGCTGCGGGTATAATATAGACCTCAAGTCCTTATTTAATATAGATATTAAATTTATATTTATTATTTAATATAGACATTAAGTTTATATTTTCAACATTAATGTTTTATGCAAATTGTTCATGTGAAAGAAAGGAAGAGAAAATACATACAAATAAAAAATAATGTCAATTTTTATCTTCATCTGGGTCATCAAGCTTGCAAGAAAAAGGAAAAATTAATTAAAATTATATTTTTTAACAAATATTTTGTGATAATCCAAGAAAAAACTACAAAACAAAAATAAAAATAAGAATTATTTTTTTTGAACAACAAAATAAGAATTATTTGGTATTCTATTATAAAATGGACAAATTAAAAGATTTAAATTTAAAATATTAAATTTTTCAAAAAAATAAATATTAAGTTTTTTTGGGGGAATTGAAAATTTTAAATAAGACATTTCATCAGCACATAGAATTTTTTATATTAAATTTATTAGTACATAGTATTTTTGCTAAACATAATTTTCAGCCATGACATGATTTAAAAAAAGTAAAATAACAATTAATTCAATTTGTATTTTAAAAATAATTAAAAAAAATTGCACTGAAAAAAAATAATGTCTTATTATTTTTTTATTTAACTTAAAACCATAGAATATTTCTATTTAACTGCTCTCTTTTTTTGAAAAAAATAAAATTCTAAACAAACAAATAAATAAATAAAGACACTAACTTTCTTAAGGAAAAAACACTTCTTTTACAATGTAAATGATGCGAATTTAAACAAACATATATAAGTGTTATTTTTTAAAAAAACTAATCAAATATATTATAACCACATGTAAAAATTAATATCATACCACAAATTTTCTAACTTTTTCCATAATTTTTATCCAATTTAATATTTTAATTTACTTTTTCTTGTCAATCCCATAAATTTAACCAATTTAATATTCGTGTAATAATTATTTTAATATACAATAGTGGTTTTTTAAAAAAATATTTTTCTTAAATTATAAAATCAACACACCTATTTTTCTATTTTAACAGTGCTATTTTTTAAAAAAACTAATCAAATATATTATAACCACATGTAAAAATTAATACCATACCACAATTTTTCTAACTTTTTCCATAATTTTTATCCAATTTTATATTTTAATTTACTTTTCGTTATCAATCCCATAAATTTATCCAATTTAATATTCATGTAATAATTATTTTAATATACAACAGTGGTTTTTTTAGAAAATATTTTTCTTAAATTATAAAATCAACAAACCTATTTTTCTATTTTAACAAACAACCGGTTCTTCCTTTTAAGAATAAAATATATGTTTTACATATTAAAGTACAAAATAAGAACAATACATTTCTTTTACCCTATAATTTTTCATACTTAATTAAAAAACTAACAAATGCAATGTCCTATTATTCGTTTGCACATTTAAAAATAACTAATTTTTTAAAAAGATTTAACAGTCAACATAATCAATTAACTCAAGAAAAATATAAATATATTTCTAAAAAATACAAAAAAAAAAGGCCAAATACAAATGCAACCAAAATAAAGAATAAAAAAGAAAAAACAGAAATATATTTATTTCTGCGACCTTAAGGGCCAATATTTCACATTTTTATTCCCAGGTAAAATGGCCAAGCAATCCGAAATAAAAATGTGTTTGGGTGGGGCATGGCAG
>CATIWK010269617.1:0-21006 GCA_949634005.1 Mallotus japonicus
AATTTTTTTATGGGATATATTTTTAGAGTATTTTTGTAAAGATTCCAATTTTCTTTTCTATAAGTATATTGGATACATGTAATTAAGGCGAGTTTAGTTTAAAATTTGAGTTTGACTCAACCCTAAAGCTTTATAATTGAAAGGGATAAATACTATTTTGGTGTCTCTACTTTCCCATTTTTAACAATTTGATGTTTGTACTTTTAAAAGTTACAATTAAGTTGTCGAACCGGTAAAATTGTTACATATTGGTGTACCCAACCGGTTGCTGATGACGTGGCAAAAAATTTGACTTTTATATGTCTGACTTGAAAAACTTTTTTGACGTGGATGTACATTAAGCATACATCATTGACAAACACGCCCTGCTATATTAAAAAAAGAAAAGAGGAGGGAAGAACACATAAGGAAAACGCAAGTGACCTCTGTATACAACTACCAAAACCTCTTCGCTCCATTGCATGAAGAATCAAATGAGATTTTGATTGTTGGTTGATCAAGGGAGATTGGTTGTTTCAACGTCATTCAATATAACTATAGGGAGGTAAGTTCTCATCTTGTTCAATTGTTAGGGTTTTGTTAAAAGATATAGGATTATATGGTTTTTTTTTTTTTTCTCGTTACAGGCCATGTATTATTGTGTTTTATGGTGTAATGTTCTTGACTGATGAAGGTGGAAAGTTTAAGATATATGTTGGGGGGGGGGGGGGGGGGGAAAGTTAGATTATGCATTAGATGTTTTCAACTTCGAACTAGAAGGATTTAGAAAATGCATAATAGATGTTTTGGGAAATAGAGAGATAGAGAAGATGCATTTTAGGGTACCTGGCAGAGCTTTATCAGAGGGTCTCAGGCTTTTATATGAGTTGTCAATAGAAGAAATGTTAAAAATAGTTAAAGAGCAAAACTTTGTGGAAGTTTACACTGAGCATAAAATGCTTAAGGACAAGTCTGGTATTTCAAATGAAATGAGGGGTATTTGTGACCTCACAGTCAATGCAGAGCATGAAAAAAATAGGGTTTCAAGTGATGCTGCAGCTGGGGTAGGGTTGGGTGGAGTGAATGTTGAAGCATTCAATGGTTGTGGGGCAATAGGAAGTGAAAATGTTGAGCAAAATGAGAATACACATCTAGACCAAGATGGGCATACAATTGTTGATGAAAATGAAGTTGAAGACCAAAATAAAGCTGGCATTGAGGAGCAGAATGAGCCAGACATTGAGGAGCAACTTGGTCCAGAGAATGAAAATGGTGGCAGAGATTCAGATGAGGAAGTGGTTGAGTGTGAGGGAATGTCCGATGATGATGAAGAGTTAGTGGAAGCAAGAAATGCAGTCAAGAAATTTGCACAAAGGAAGAAACAAAACATCAAAAGTAAAGGTAATGTTGGGGATGTTGGGCTAGGTAATGAAGCAGATAATACAGATGGGAGTAACAGGGTAGCTAATGATGCTGATGAAGTAGAAAATGCAGGTATAGAAGAGGGATATTTGACTGATTATTAGGGATCGAGTGAAGATTATAGTGCAGTAAGCACTGATGGAGATGATGATCATGCTCGCAGAACAAAAACAAAGTATATTGTGTTTGAGGACCAAGCTGAAAAAGTGCATTTCTGCTTGGGCATGAGATTGGATGGGGCAAAGCAATTTAAAGAGGCTCTTGTCAAGTTTGCAGTACAACAAAGGAGGGAGATCATATTAGTTAGAAACACAGCAGATGAGGTAAGGGCGAAGTGTTGAGCAACAAATTGTGACTGGATGATATTTGCTTCAAGAGACTCAAGGGCAAAGGGATTCCTAGTGAAAACTTATAAATCAGAGCACACTTGTGCAGTGTCTTTCAAAAATAGAAGGGCAACAACGAAGTGGCTTGCTAAAAATTACTTGTACAAATACAAGTTAATTGCGGCAATGACATTAACAGATTTGAAGGCTTTAATTAAGGAGGATTTAAATCTTGAATGCAGCTTGACTAAGGTTAAAAGGGCAAAAGGGCATGTGGTAACTAAGTTAGAAGGGGATCTTCAAAAGGAATATGCTTTGTTATGGGATTATTGTGGTGAGATTGAGAGATCAAATATTGGCAGCACTACTAGATTGAAAGTGGACGGACTACTACCTGAAAGTTTACCAATGTTTGAGAGATTGTATATCTCTATCAATTGCTTAAAGCAAGGGCTACGAAGTGGATGTAGGAGGGTATTGGGGCTGGATGGTAGCTTTTTGAAAGGGACAATCAAGGGTGAGGTTTTGGCAGCTATAGGGAGGGATGCAAACGACCAAATGTATCATGTGGCATGGGCTGTGGTGGATTGTGAAAGGAAGGTGACTTGGGAATGGTTCTTGGAGTTGTTAAGAGCTGATTTGGGACTTGAAAATGAGGTTGGATGGGTTGTTATAACTGACCAACAAAAGGTTAGTCAATACTTTTTCTTTTCATTATTTATTCTTTTGTTAATTATCAAAATGAAATGACATTAATATTATTATATGTTTCATGTACGTGACAGGGTCTATTAGATGCTATTGCAAATATTGTCCCAGAAGCAGAGCATAGGTGTTGTTGTAGGCACCTATATGCTAATTGGAGAAAAAAAACATGCGAGAGACAAGGAGTTTCACAAGTTGTTTTGGGCATGTGCTAAGTCTATAAACATGCCTGATTTTGAGGCCAATATGCTTGAGATAAAGAAATTAACTCCTAAAGGTTACGAGGACATGGTCAATACTCATCCAAGGCACTAGTGTCGAGCATACTTTGGCACCAAGGTAAAGTGTGACATTGTACACAATAATCTTATTGAAGCATTCAATGGTAGACTCATAAAAGCTAGGACAAAAAATATTTATTCTATACTTGAAGACATTAGAAGAATGGTCATGAAAAGATTAGTTACAAATAGGGAAATAGCTAGCAAATGGAATTCAGATTATGGCCCAAGAATTAGAAGAAAACTGCATGCAAATATAATGGAAAGTGGCAATTGTGAGTTGATATGGAATGGTGATAATGGCTTTAAAGTGGGTTATAATGGTGAGACATTTGTTGTTGATTTGGGGCAAAGAACATGCCCATGTAAAAAATGGATGTTGACAGCCATCCTTTGCTCTCAAGCTATATGTGAAGTTAGGCACATAGGACTTGACCCTACAACATACTTTAGACATATGTCATAAAAAGGACACCTATCTAAAGGTATATGGGCACATGATGCAACCATTAAATAGTCCAAGATTTTGGAATAAATCAGGACTTGACCCCATACAACCTCCAAATTTAAAAAAAAAATGCCTGGCAGACCTGTTAAGATGAGAATGAGAGAAGAAGGAGAGCCATTGAGTGGGTATAGGTTGTCTAGGAAAAGGAGGGTCATGACATGCCAATTTTGCTTCGAGAGAGGGCACAATAAAAATTCATGTGCAAAGCTAAAGACACAGCAAGCTCGAGCCAATATGCTATAACTAGATGACAGTAACATTGAGCCATAATTTCAGCCAAATTTTAAACCAAATTCTGAGCCTCTAATTTAACCAGCAGTTGAGCCTATTGCGAAGCACATATCTCAGCAGGCAGAGGAGCCTATAGCTATTGTCAGGAGTGTTTTTAGGCTTTGAAAAATCCTCACTTGTCATTTAAACAAATGCAAGAAGGAACAAACTTCCAAGAAGTCAATATTCAGTTATATTTTTTTTATATATTTTGCTTGCTTATGAATTAATATTGTATGTTTAATAGTATATTAAACTCATTCACTATTAGATTTCAAGTTTTATTTCTTTTGTTAAATATAGTGAAAAAAAGGAAATGTACATCACATGCCATAACCACACACTAAAGGAAGAGATTCTAATAGCCAATTAAAATCAAGTGAAGTGAACAATGAGGTTCAAAGTTCAAACACATCTGGATTTAACAGATTTGGAAGTCTAGACAAACTTAATGCCGAAAATGCTTATACACAGAGGAAGAGAAAATTTATTCTAGATCTATTTGCTCAACCACCACCTGGTTATGGTGTTTACACATACCCTGGAACTAGCATAGTTGTGATTCATGTATGCTTTGCTTTATTTAACTAGTGGCAGCTATTGAGATTGTGTTATTTATTCTTGTAACTTATGTGTTTTGTTTATATTATGTAGCCTAAGACCAATTCACAAAGGGTGATCTATGATGGAAGCAAAAAAAGACTTGGAAATGAATAAGAGCCCTCATTCATGAGGGAAATGCATAAAGGATTTAAGCAAAGGGGGAAAAAGGTTATAACTAGAGATGAATTACAGGTATCAACTGGTTTAAACTACATGTGCCTATGTTTGATTTATCGTCATGTTTGATTTTAAGAAATTGACACTTATGTTTGATTTTTACTTATAGAGAAAGCGATCAACAAGACTTCATGAGTTGACCAAGAGTACAGCAGCTGCAAGTGAAGAGTTGAACATTCCAACTAATCAAGGAAGCGAAAATTGCCCTCAATCTTCAAGAAAGATGAAAACTAACTAGAGCTAAATGAATGTTGTGAAGATGTTGAGTTGTTAGAATGTTATTTTACAAGTTTCTGTCAACTGAATGTTTTGAATGTTGTTAGGAATAGGGCTGTTGTTAGTGTTGATTTAACATGTTGTTTATGGTTGGCTTTTGAGCTGTTACATTAGCCATGTTTTTTGGACGTTGTGTTTACTACAACAAACAGCCCCATTTTGGAATAGCTATAGGATTTATAACTTAATATGAATTGCTTTCTTTAACTTTTTTTATGTCCATTTTATACATAGACATGTTGAAGCATATTAGCACATGGTTGGAAAAGGCAAAACATTTTGCTCAATAATGTACATAAACTTCATTTAGCAATGTAAAAAAATAAAAAAATATAAAAACATAATGTACATAAACTTTTCTTAAGCATTTCATCGAACAAATTACAGACATTGTCATTCAACAATTTTGCATCAAAAAATGCAGTTGGTCTTCCACCCCAAACAAAGTTACTATTAAGTTAACAAAAGTACATAAGCATAAAATCTAAGTTATAGGTTAAGGCAAGAGTACATCAAAGAAGTATTCCTAACAAAATATAAATATATTCATTTCATTTGCATAAAATAATTATAATTGAAACAATTGCCCATGCCTAGAGATATTTTTCCCTTCTCCACCTCTTCCACATTTCTTTATTCCTTTCTTCTTCCATGGTGTTAATTCTTCTCAACAACCCCGGTATTACTGCTCTTGATCTTGCACAAATCGGAGGATCAATCCACATGAAGAATGAACACAATCCATTGTCACATGTGGAGAATCTTCTTCTTGGATTTCGATTTGTCCAAGAAGCTCTAATCACGCAAGGCCTATTGCAGAAGCACATATCACCACCCACTTCCATGGAGCAGACCAGATTCTCAGTAAAAGAAGCAAGAAATTTTTTTTTTTAAGAAAAAGTACGTGAGAATTCAAAATGAAAAACAAATAAAACTTATAATGTCATTTTCTCATTAACAAGTCACATGCTACTCACTTGCACATCCATGTTAGCATAGTCTATTTTTATATCAACACAAATTTACAACTTAGCTGTTAGCAACCGGTTGGGTACATCATTTTGTCATTACCGGTTCCACAACTTAATTGTAAATTTTAAAGTACAAACACCAAATTGTTAAATTTATGAAAGTGCAGACACCAAAATAGTCTTTCTCCCAATAAAAAAATAACCAAATAAAATTATTACAATAAGTTTTTAAGTGCTCACTTTCATAAATTATTTTATTAATTTATAATTTATTAAAATTATTTAATTATTTTTTTAAACTAATTTAATATATATATATATATATATATATATATATATATATATATATATTATCTACAATCCGCGCAAAGCGTGGATTGACAACTAGTTTATTAATAAGTAGCCTGCACAACGCGCGGATATACGACTAGTTATATATTAAAAGTAAGTCTAAGTTATTCCTAAATGTAAAATAACTTAAATAAAACCTAATTAAACACAATTTAACTAAAATTAGCCCAACACTCAATAATACATAGAACTAGCTAAAGATCAACTCAATATATACCAAAAAAGGGATTTATCAGTGTATATGTATATGTACGTGCTTGCAAATTGTTCAAGAGCTTTATTATTAAAGTGTTCTATTTTTGCAGGTTAGATGATGCAACTAAGATCTTCGGGCCTGTTGTTGAGATGATGGAGGAAAAGCTTGGTGCTAGAAATCCATATGTTGATGATGAGAAGAAAAGAATGACTAAGTTATTGAAAGAAGCAGGCATGGTCCGGAGCATAAAAGGTGTAACTTCAGAATTTCCATGATTCCAATTCTCAGGGTATAAACAAAGATGACATTACAATATTTTAAGAATGATTTACATTCAGATATATTTAAACGAAATATGATGTATTATAAGACTTAAATTAAGGAAAAATTAAAAAGAAACACAAGAAAGTTGCAAGTGATTGGTATCTTGCTTAGACTGTTTTTTTTGGTGGGGGGAGGGTGCAGAAAATAACTGCCATAGCAAATTTGGTTTAAAGGGCAAAAGAATATTTAACAAACCGTTTAGAATTAAAAAAAAAAAAAAGGTAAAGTAATTTTTTAATTCATTACAAAATTGATTGTTAATATTAATATTTATCATTTTTTGAGTTAATATCAAACATATTTTTATGAATTAAGCTAAGATATTGAGATTCAAGTACTGTAAGGAAATATTTTAATAAAAATATACGAGGGGCAACAATAAAAAATATAAAAGACAGAAAAATTATCTAATTAGAAAATAGTTATTCTTAATTATGTATTGCATAAATTACATAATACTAACAAAAATTCTTTAATTTATGTCAATTTATATTAGCTTTAAAATTTACTCTATGAAGTTTTGAGAGACTAAATTGCATCTGTAAACACAGTGAATAATTATGTGGTATGAAAAGAGGACACAAAGTCTCTAATCTAAGCTTTTCTATGTTGTATTAAAAAAAAAAAGTCAAATTCATTGTATAAAGATTTTGAAGCACTCTTAAAAATCTACTTATCTCTTAAAATGGAATTATTTCATCTAGATTTGGATAGAACATAAAAAAGTATAATAAAATGTTCGCATTTACACTAATGGGTGGTCAAATTCATAATATTAATAATGAAGGTACAATTAAAATAATAAATATAAATATAAATTTTATACCAATTGAAAATATAATTTACATATTTAAAATATAAAATATTTAATGTTAAATATAAATATTATTTTTATCAAAAACAAATACAAGATAAATTAATTTATATAGTTAAAAAAAATAAAGTCTTGCATCACGCTAGTATAATGCTAGTTAGACATAATATTACAAATGCGATAGAAGATTATTGGGATAGACACAACCATAGAAATATATATTAATTACGTCAATAATATATTGTTTTATTTAGATAAGAAATTTTTTTTTTCAAAGTGAGTATTACAATGTATCTATCTAAATATCTGTCAAACTATCTATTATATATTAACTAATATTATTATTATTATTATTAGAGATATATAGAGTGAGAAATATTTGACCTAGTGTACAACAAGAATGAAGAGCCTTGTTTTAAGGTATTTGACCTAGTGTATAACAAGAACTAAAAGCCTTGTTTTGAGGTACCTAGAATTTGAACCCATAATCTCTTAATTATGGGTACCTCACCATTACCACTTGGGCTAAGGGTCATTGGTGATAAGAATATTTGAAAAAGAGATATTCAGACTTGGTTATTGAAAGATAAATATTGTTAAGTATTTAATTACATAAGCTTGTTCTATAAAAATTATTTAAAAATAAAGCCATTCAAAATTAATAAAAAGGTGTGTTTTTTATTTTTTTTTATTTTTCAGAAATAAAGCTTCATTAAGAAGAAATCAACCAATGTTTACATCCTGAAGCACCTCATAAGGAAGTTCATTGAACCAAGAAAATTCTAAATGACTACTATTAAAAGAAAGCTGAGCTAAACTATGAGCTATCTCATTGTTCGATCTAGGAATAAAAGAGAAATAAAAACAACTAAAATTTGAACATAAGAAAATGATGTCCGAGATGATTTCGCCTAGATTAGTACATTCATGAGCTCCAACATTCAACTTCTGGATCAGTGGCA
This sequence comes from Mallotus japonicus, assembly GCA_949634005.1. Lineage (NCBI taxonomy): Eukaryota > Viridiplantae > Streptophyta > Magnoliopsida > Malpighiales > Euphorbiaceae > Mallotus > Mallotus japonicus. The sequence continues at coordinate 8,166 of CATIWK010269617.1, forward strand.
GACAATCAGATTCAATATAAACCTGTTGAAGATTTAGTGACAACACCAGTTGGATGCCCAGTCTGCAAGCTAAGGCTTCATCTAATTCCAGGGACTGGACCAAATCAAGCCTCTTCACTTTAACTACAGTAACCTGACCATGACCATCCCATATCGCAACTCCAAGACCACAACCACGCTCTCCCTTAACAGCCACATCTGAGGAAATTTTGGAGCAGTAAAGATTTCCTCCGTTAGGATTGACGATGCTGGAATTGGGAAGGTGGGCTTCATTTTAGCATTCGCTTCTTCAAAGTTGGACAGGATCTTCTGCGCTTTTTGGTGACAGATGACAATATACATATGCTCATTCTTAAAAATAACACAGTTTCTAGTAAAAAATTTGTACCAAGTAATGAAGAAGAATAAAGAGATTGCTTTCGGTGGAAGAGAGGCATGTTGCTTATCAATCCAGTCACCAAGCGGAGCCTGTAGGTCCTTATTTGAAAACTGAAATCCTTAAACAACTCAAATACCAAAGTTTCTGACTCCACTCACAATCTTTGATGACATGCTCGACCTTTTCTGCTGAAGTACCACACCTTCTACATATTGGGCTATAATTTAAATTCCTCTTCACTATTCAGTTCCAACGGGCAAAAGGTTATTGATCATTCTCCATCCAAAAATTTTGTTCTCGAGGAATGGATAGATTCCAAAGCCACTTTCAATTAGTAGCCATTGAAGAGGATGCACTTGAACAATAGTGGTTCTAAGTTAAATCACAAGCAAGTCCATAAGCAGACTTAACTGTATAGAGCCCCAATTTAGAGTTATACCAAATTAATCTATCTTGCGGTCTATGCACACTAAGTGGGATCAATAAAATGCTTCTTGCCTCAGCTGGACTGAATAAATAGTGAGCTTTAGTGTGATCCCAGGTTGTTTGATCATCCAACATCAAATTGCTGACCTTCAAATCTTGATCAACAGCACCTCGACATGTCTGAAAAGTGAATTCAGGTTGGTTTGGAATCCACTTATCTTGCCACACCCAGATACTATCCCTATCACCAAGTCTCCATCTAGTGCCTTTTTTCAAGCAGTATTTTGCCTCAAAAATACTACTCCATGAGTAGCTAGGATTAAAGCCCTTACTTGATTGCATGAAAGTCTGCCTTGGGAAATATTGAGCTTTCAAAGAACGAGCCAAGAGAGAATCAGGGTTATTCATTATCTCCAACATTGCTTCCTGAGCATTGACAAATTGAAAGCCTGTAAATCCCAAAAGCCCATCCCACCAGATTATTTTAATTTGCATAATTTTTACCATGTACACCAGTGAATCTTCTTCTCATCATTCTTTTGGCCCCACCAAAAGTTTGCCATCATAGAATTTATCGTCTGACATACCTATACAGGAAGCTTAAAAACTCTCATATAATATAGCCCATAATCAATTGAGCCACTGTTTTAATCAATATCTCTTTCCCTACTATAGATAGAGTTTTTTCTTCCAGCTTGAGAGCTTCTTCCCGACTCTATCAATTATATTTTGAAAAAGTAATTTTTTAGATCTTGTAATAGCTATAGGGAGACCCAAGTATTTGGTTTGTTTATCTACCTTCTTAACGCCCAAAATTTGCTTTAGACTATCATATGCACCTGTAGAAACATTTGGACTAAAAGAAATATCTGATTTAGCATAATTAACCTTTTGTCTGGAAGCACTTTCTGATGTATGTAATTCTTTACATATATTTAAGTTGAATTTTAATGAGTTTTGGATAAGTATTTGATAGAATTTAGGTAGGAATTAGGCCTAAACAAGAATTATTTTGGTTTGAAGTTTTATTTAGATTTTATTTGTTTTTGGCACTAATATGTTTCGATTAGGAATTTTATTCAAGTGATAACAAATATTCTCTTTTTCCTTTAGGAAACTAGCTAAGGATTCCAAAGTAATCAAGGATTTGCATAAAGAAATCGTGTTAAGGGCAACATGGTTTGACACACGCCTGTGTTATTGTCCGTGCAATCTACTACAATTCCAGCTTCATGTCACGTAGGTGCAGCACGGGTATGTTGCAGGTGGTGCATCTTTTTGCTCCAATTGAAGAAGTTTTAAAAGTTCGACATGGTTTTCGGCACAACTATATTATAAACTGTGCAACCTTCTAGAATTTGAACCCGAATTCAAGCACGGTCCTATTTTAATCTATGCCAAAAAGCATAACATAACACCAGTTACACAAGGTCGTGTTGTGGGTATGTCGAAGAAAAAGGAGATTTTTCCTAAGTAAGAAAGGAAGAAGAATTGAAGGGCTAAAAGGTCTCCTATAAGGTTTTCTTATAAAAGGGATGCTAAGAGGTATTTAGGGGGATTCATTCTACATTCTAAAAGCTACAAACAAGAGCTTGAGAAGGTAAACAAGGGTTTAAAGATTGAAGCGGCACTTAAACAAGTTTTATAAATTCTTCTTCTTCACTCTCTTGTTATTGATTTTATTGTTTGTAGAATTATGTGTGGCTAATCTCTTTATAAGGTTTAGGCTAGGAGTAGCTATTCTATGATGTGATTGAACACAAGTCTTTTATTAATTTGATTTTCAGTTAATTCTATGCATTGAGCTTAATGTCTTGTTATCATTCCAGGCCTGTTTGATTGCATGTTTATGGGTAGATTAACCAACGAGAGTTATGGGAATTTATCAGATTAAGACTCATAAGACTTAGACCACTCAACCACGAGAGTGGGCGAGCTCTACAGGGAGCCATGACAGTAGGCAGGGGTCTATGGTGGTAACTTAATTGTTAAGAAACTTAATGAGTTTAGATTAACTTCTTAACCATGAGGGTAGGTTAAACTTTAATCTTTGCATCCTTAGTTGAACTCGAGATAGTCTTTAGGTATTTTAGAATAATTACCCTTAACTGTGATCAAGGTGTTTAATAATTATGTGTTCATGATTTGATTGGAATAGTGAAACTAAACCTAAGCTCTGTGTTTTAACTATTTGATTTTCTCTTAGTTTAATTTATTAGATTTATATTTTATTTGCTAAATTATTTTGTTTGATTTGCTAGCTAAGAACATAAGTAGAAAAATTGGTATTAAATATTCAATCCTTATGGGAACAATATCTTTTGTACTACAATTCACGATCCGTTCCCTTGCGGGTTTTGAACACAATACTTTCATAACAAGAGAGAATATCATTAATAGTTTCAAGTTCCCTATATGTAGCTTTGCTAAATATAATGCTATCATCTTGGAAAAAAGGTGAGAAACTACAGAGGCTGAGCGATAAATTTTAACACTACTCAATAGATTTTGGGACTCAGCTTTTCTAATCAAACTAGACAATGCTTTAGCACAAAGGAGAAAAAGATAAAGTGAGAAAGGGTCACCTTGCCTAAGACCTCTAGATGGGCAAAAAGAGGGACTGGGGCTACCATTAATAAGACTAGAATAAGACACAGTGGGCATACAACTCATAATCAAATTAACACATTGAATTGGAAAACCCATTTTAATCATGACTTTCTCAAGAAAATTCCATTCCACCCTATCATAGGCCTTACTTATGTCTAATTTGAGAGCAAAAACACCTCTTAAACCTCTTTTTTTTATTATTTATTTTTCATTGATGAAAGATTTCTAGTGCTAGAAACATCGTTTTGTTGAGAGGAATATGGATATATTGTTTGATGGATGGTGCCATGAAGGTGTAAGAATTGATTCAGCTCATGATTGAAAAATTCTCCGCCATTGTCAATTCAAAGGACTTGGATTGAAGTTTTATACTAAGTAGCAACCATCAAATAAAATTGTTTAAATAAAGAGCGAACCTCTTGCTTATTCTTCATCAAACATACCCAAGTCATGCGGCTATAATCATTAATAAAAGAAACAAACCATCGAGATCTATTCAATGTTGGGACTTTTGCAAGTCCCCAAACATCAGAGTGCACAAGCATAAATGACAAAGAACTTTTATTCAAAATTATTGGAAAAGGAACATGATGACTTTTTACCAATTCACAAGTTTTACATTTGAATAATGATGGTGAAGTCTTTGAAAATAACTTAAGAAATAAATATTTCAAATATCCAAATGAAACATGCCTAACACGTTTATGCCATAACCAAATATTTGATGTAGGTGCTAAACTAGTAGCAGATTCTGACTGAGTTAATGCACTTAAGCTAGGTAATGCAAGATCAAGATAATAGAGCTTCCATTTTCTAGTACCACACCCAATTGTCTTCTTTGTCTTGATGTCCTTAAAAACACAATAATCAGACTAAAAAATTACAACACAATTTAAAGATATAGTAATTTGAGACACCGAAAGTAAATTGAAGTTAAGGGAAGAAACTATAAGAACATAATCTAAGTTAAGTTTATTTAGAGAGAAAAAACCTTTACCAATAACATTAGTTTCCACACCATTGGCTGTAGACAAAATAGATTGTTAAGATGATTTTAGTTTAGACATAGATATAGTATTAAAAGAAATGTGATCAGTTGATCCAATATTACATGTGATCAGCCAATAATATGGAAGTTTATATTAAGCACGTTAATTCAGAGCAAAAATTTGTATTTCATCTTATCCATCATAGAATGCTTTAGCAAGAGCACTCCAAATTTCACGAGTAGTATGGAGGCAAAGATATCTTTTCATAATTTCTAATGTCATTAATATGAGAAATACCACTTCAAGTAAAAAGGATCATTTGATTCAGATTGAGGAGAAACTTTAAGGATATAATCAAGTTTCTCTCATCTAGCAATATGCATCTCAATGACTTAAGACCAAGTATCATAGTTGGTTTCAGTAAGGATTATTACAGCATTAAAGCTAGAATTTTTATATTGAACTTGAATAATAGGAAGGGATGGTATGGCGGTTGATTTAGTGGTGGATTCGGTTGATTCGGTGGCCATAGTATTTGATTCAAATTAGGAGAAGTTTACAAGGAATTTACTCAGCCTGCTCTGATACCATGAAGCAGGTTTCAAGAATTGTATTTTCTATATCTTTGTAATAGAGTTCAAAGCCTTTTATAGAGTTTTTACAACTTGTTCCTAAAGTCTTGGGAATAAATATGGTAAAAGATAATTAGGATAACAATAATTTCAGTCCTATAAGTTATACCCGATTTTTAATTAAGTTCTATATGTCCTATTTTTTACGATCTAGTTCAGTATGAATTTAAAAAATTACCCGTTAGTCCTAGTCCATTATCTCTAATGGAAAGTGTATATGTGGCACAATTTATGCACATGTGGCTGTTGATGTTAGCTGTTCTATTCCATGTCAGCTTTTGATGTGGCCTCCTCCATTCATAATTTCCCATCACCATTACCTTAACCCACCGTTGGATTTTCAACTATCCAAGCGCAGTTAGTAACTCAGCCATCGCATGAATCTGCCATAACTACTATCTCTAGCACTGAATTAATCAGTATTTCTCAGCCAACCACCACTCCTTCAGCCAAAATTCCTCAATCCTGTCCTCGTAAAGTTTGTAAACTCTCACTGAAATCCACCACCATCGACTCCAAATCCTCCCAATTAAACAATACCACCACCATCGAACCCCCAGAAACCTTCTCAAAATCTAACAAAACCTGAACAACCCAACCGTGACCGCTAGCAGTGGTGCCTCCCCGGGTCACCGCAAGATCACTTTCCTGTGAAGGTGAGTTAGAGAATGTGATTCACTATCTTCGGGAAGCGAATCCTCTTCTCTCTTCCTTAATTAAGTGGATCCGTTTCTTGCCTTATCAATCTTTTTATCAGATTCAACAATTTTAAATATGGATGAAACATTTACGTGACTTGCAAGAGGAGCATGCATAGATCAAGCATGCTTCTGAGTCAAAATTAATTGATGCAAAAGCTTTATCTATTGGAGTTGAAGAGAAATATCTGGAGGTGGAAGAAAAGTTGCATGCTGCTGAAATAAAGCTTTTTAAAATCAACCGAAAGAGCTCGGAGCTGGATATGAAATTGCAAGAGGTGGAAGCACGTGAAAGCATGATTCAGAGGGAGTGCCTTTCCTTAAACTCTTATTAGACTCTACCTACAAGTGTTTAATATCTATTTATATATTGTTCATTCAAAAGATATGGGTAATGCCATTCATAATGTAAATATCTTATTTATTGCATTTAGGAGAGAAGCACACCAAGCAACTTTCTACAAACAGAGAGAAGATTTACTTGAGTGGGAGAAAAAACTAAAGAAAGGGGAAGAGAGGCTATGTGAGCTTCGTAGAACCCTTAGCCAGAGAGAAGAAAAGGTAAATGAAAGTGATAAGATTCATAAGCAAAAAGAAAGGGATTTAGAAGAGGCTAAAATGAAGATTGACATTGCAAAGTAAGTGGATGATAAGTTGCTTTTTACAATGCTCACTATGGTTAATGGGATTGGTTCTTGGTCTGTGCATATATTTATGATTTGGAGTACAATTGCTTTATAATTTGAAGGAGTTGCCTCACCCATCTTAAATGGATCAATTATGTAAGAATGAAAGCCATACAGGTCAGTGGCTTCCTCGTATCTTTGGAGATTTGTTGAGGCGAAAGGGTCTCCTTCGAGTGCTGTGGCTATGGCAACTGTGGGTTCTAAAGTCTTTCTTTAGATTCACTTTCTTCTTTTTATTGTTATTCTTGTTTTTTGTTTCTTGTTTCTTGTTTCTACAATAACTTACAGTAGCTGATTTTTTTTGCTTTTATTGTACTCTTCTTCTGCACAATCTACTGCTTCATTGTTGATGTGATTAATTATATATATTGTTATTAATGATGATGTTGATTTTCTATACCATTAGTGTTAATGTTATTGGAGGTAGTAGTGGTTGTTAATTTTGTTAATGATGGTGATGGTGTTGGGTGGTGGTATTAGTAGTGATGGAGGAGGGGGAGGAGGAGGCGGAGGCGGTGGCAGCAAGGGAGCTAGTGAAGGGTCTAAGAAGAGGTGTAGTAGGAAGTTTAGTCATGAGTGACATGGCAGTCCAATGTGGTAACATTATGATGACATCATCAACCCTATAAGCATTTTTAAAGCCACATATACACTTTCTGTTAGAGATAACAGACTAGGACTAATGGGTAATTTTTTAAATTCATACTGAACTCAATCATAAAAAATAGAACATATAGGACTTAATTGAAAATCGGGTATAACTTATAGGACTGAAATTATTGTTATCCCAAGATAATTGTAATAACTCATATTTTATTACATAAAATTTTAAAAATTTATTTTGAGATTTGCAGTGTTAATAAATTTTTGTTATCTTAATTATTATTCTTTTGTGAAATTTAAATTATATTCTAGTGTTAGTGTTCTATTATTAATATTTGAGTTAAATTGTTAAATATATATATATATAGGTATATTGGTATATGGTAGTAGATATTTTGATTAAAAAGTACTATGGTTATTATTATTTTTAGTATTATTATTATTATTATTATTATTTTGTGTGGTGGAGAATCTTGTAATGAATATTGTATTATTATTATTCTTATTTATAATGTGTATGGAGTGTTGGTAGGTGAGATATTTTTTATTATTTTTATTATTATTATTGGTTAAAGAGAAAAGTAAAGCAACTTTGGTACAAAATTCTTTCATTTTTTCCTTTCCCGAAAACTTTTGTTTTTTTCCCTTCTTTTGCTTTTTTTTTCTTCTTCTTTTGCTTTCCTTCTTCGGCTTCATCCTTTTTTTTTTCTTCTTCTTTTGCTTTCCTTCTTCGGCTTCATCCTTTCCCCACAGCTTCTGCCATAACCACCACCTGCCATCACTGAGCCACCACCACCACCAGCCCTCCTCGCCACCAGAAGTCGCCAGAAGACCTCCACTTCCGGCAAGCAGTCAGCTCTCTCTCCCCTGCGTTTTTTTTCCTTTGTTGGCAGCCCCGCTTCTTCACGTCGGAGTCAATTTTTTCGGCGTCATTTCCGGCCATCTTGAGCTTGAACTCTTCCTCATTCCTTTAGCTTCAATCCTCCATAAAGTACTTCATGTTAACAACTTCTTTTTAACTCTAAGTTTGAGTAGTTAGTTAGTTGTTTAGTTTTGTAATTTTGTGAGATTAAGTTAGAATTAGTTTAGTTCATGGTAGATTTGGGTTGGATTTGTATTATGGAGGTTAAATGCTTTGGAAATATATTTTTCTTGTATTTTTGTGAATTTATTTTAATTTATTTTATATTTTTGGTGGAAATTATATTTTAGAGAAATTGTGTAATTTAGTTTGAAAGTAATTATTTTGGGTATATTTATAGTTAATTACTATGTTAATAATAATTTTAATTTTTGATTGTATAAATAAATTTTATTAGGAAAATTATTATTTTTGTATATTTTGGGAAATATTATTAGAATTGAGAATTTAATTAGATTTGAGTAAGTTTATTATTATTATTATTATTATGTTTTAGACTAAATTTAAGTAATTAAAGTAAGAAAATAATTTTTATTATTTATTTCAAAATTTTAGTTATTGAGTAGTAATTTTTGGAATTAATTTGTGTAAATTGATTTTAAGTGAATTTTTGGTAAATATATAGTTAAATAGTATGTTTATTGATGATTTTAAATTTTAGATTGTGTAAATTAATTTATTAAATAAATTAGTATTTTTATATATTTTTGTTAATTTTAGATTAATTTCCGGAATTTATATAAATATGTATAAATATTGTAGTATGTAAATAATTGATGATTTAAATATATTTGGTGTTAAAATATATTTTTATGAATTAATTTTTATTTTTAGTTAATTAATATTAATTTTTGAAAATTAGTGGAATAATAAACTTATTTATTGTTTTTAAGCTTGATTAAGCTATTTGCTAATTTTATAATATATTTAAGTGAATTAATTAGTTAATTGCAATTAATGTTGATTTAATTGTAAAAATGTGAAAATGGATTTTTTATTTTGAAATTTCAATTATAAATATGAATTTTTTTTATTTATTGGAAAATAAATATCTTTTATGTTTTATTATGGAAATAAATTGAATTATATTAGTTAAAAGAATTTTTATGATTTATTAATGAATTTATTTATTATTTATGTTAAAATGAGCTTTTAGTTATTTTATTATGTAATTGAGCAATTTAAATAATTATTTATGATTGATGCTAAGTAAAATGTTTAAAATTGGAAAATGGGTTTTATTAAATTGAATTTAATTATAAATTTGAATTCTATTGCCTATTTTGGAAAATAATAGTTTTATGTCTTATTTTGAAAATAAATTAATTTGTGGTATTAAATGAGATTTTTATGATTTATTAATGATTTTAAAGAAATTATATTATATTATTATTATTTGTGAATTGTGGTTCTTGGTTGGGCAATTTGTGTAGTTCGGGGGGGCCCAACCCGAGATTTGGAGTTGAGACTGGTATTTGAAGTGTTTTCTGTGCAGGAATGGCTCTACTTCGGTAGAGAGATGTCTGTTTTACAGAGGAGACTCTGTCAAATTTTTGGTAAATTTCTCGTAAAACGCAACATCGGGTCGAATTTAGTATAGTCGTCTTTTATTTGAGTCGTTCCTTAGAAATCTAGAATTTATAGGATTTCCGTTTTTAATTCCATTTTTTTCATCTCTTTTCTTTAGCTGCGCCCCCAGTCGAGTCTTCAGGTCGAGGTCGGACCGGACTTCACAGAGGAGCACATTCTACCTGTAAGTTCATAACTGAACTGTGTGTTAGGATTTTTATATTAAAATATAAATTTGTTGATTATGATAAAAAGGAGAATTTAAAGAAAAAATTACATTATTTTATTTTATTGAAAAAAATATTTGAATTTAAATTTTCCTGTTAATTCTATGATTACGTGAGCATGATTATATTAAGTTCTCACATGATTAGTTAATTGCTACTTTATTTTATTTTAATTTATTGTAATTTTCTTTGTTTTATTTATTTTTATTTATTTTAAATAAACTTCGGTAGAACGGGCTACCTTATGGGTTTCATCAGGACCGTGTGCGCACCGGTAGGATTGAGAGTGAGTGTTGGTGGTTAAATTTGGCTCGGTGATGCTTTGCTCTCGGGCATGATATTGTGAGACGTGTATAAGGCTCGGTGATGCTTTACTCTCGGGCGTGATTTGTATTATTTACTGGGGCCGGTAGCTCGGTGATTTTTTGCTTTCGGGAACCGCCAGTAAATATTGGATTAAGTGTTTTGACTACGGTTGGTAGCTTGGTGGATGTTTTGCTCTCGGGAACCAGCAGTCTTTGGATGATAAGAGAGCCGAAAGGCTATTAAAGATTGTGGACTAGGGTTCTACCTAGTTTTATTATAAAAATGTTTTAAATAAAGATTAATTGTTTATAAACGTATTTATAAGTTTTATTTTAAAATGTTTTATTAAAGATTATTTTGTTGTAAAAGTATTTTTAAGATTTAAAATTCTTTCTACAGTAAAAGAAGATTTCGATAAATTAAAGGTTTTAATTATAAATTAAATATTTTATTTTCAAAAAAAATATATTTTTTTTAAAAGAGAAATTTTCAAACTGCATATATTTCTTTTATTAACTTACTCAATGAGGTCTGAATCCCCTCAACTTATTTTTTTTTCAAGACCTCACAGTCAGCTTGCTAGTGTTTCTACCTTGCGCCGTGTTCGTTCCTCACCGGCTGCTTTATGTATGTTAGTTTAGAATATGCATTGTATAAGTGAATTCTAGACACCACAGTATTTACTTAAAGAAACTGATTTTATTTGTATTATGGTTTTTATTTGACTTGAGATATTATATTATTGTATTTGAATAATATTTTGTTTATGCATTTTGAATATTTATGTATTGATGATGGAGTATTTATGTAGTATAGTTTAAATTATTTGATGTTTAATGATTTTTATTTCGCGAAAATTTCTTAAGGCTTACTATAGGTTTCGGGTACTTTATGTATTCCCATTCCCTAGTGCCTGTCATGGACCTATAGGTTCGGGTTGTGACAATAATTATAAGAGATATTACTGAATATACAACTAATTGTGAGATAATCATGAGAAATCTTCTATATGATGAAATATGTATGACCGTTTTGAAGTTTTGGTCCAAATGAAGATGTGTCCATGCAAAAGAAAAATGTTAACTAGTTTTTGAGAAAAAAATTACAAGGTTTAAGACCAATTAAAATTAAAAAAAATGAATTACTTATTCAGTCAAGGCATAATGAGGAATGAAAGATGTTGATGGTAACCAATGGAAAAAAAAAGGAGTGAAAGATGAAGTAGAGAAGTGACTATTGGAATGTAAGTGTTAAATGGCCATAGCTTAACATAAACTAATGGCCAAGTAGCTCATTTCACCCTTGAACTTTACTCATTTGGTGTATCTCACCCCTCAACTTTCACTTTTATCTATCACACTTCTAAACTTATATTTTGAACCTATATAGCCACTCATTCAGACTATATAGATTCTATTGAACATATATGCTTATAGTGTGGTAAGTTACACGACTTTAGATGCCCATCAGCATATAATTTCATGAAAAAAATTCTACATGGCTAAACAAAAATTCTTCTTTGCCATTACATCAAACAAATGGTAAGCACAATTCAAAATCATCATTATGTTGATTTATATGTCTTTCTATACTTCTCCCACTTTGATTGATTATGGGCAACAATTAGTAAACATTTTCGCTATCATTTCTCACAAAAATAAGTATTTATTACCTTTCAACAATGGGCTCAAAAGACATAAACAGACATAAACAGCAGCCTTGAAACTCTTAAAGGAAGCTTCTAAGGAAGGCTTGATAAGTTCCAGTCAAATGGTGAAGGATTTTGCTTGGTTAGCTGAAAGCCTCAATGAATCTGGTTTTTCAACGTTCCATCCATTCATATTAGGGCAGCTAGACAATTCAAATTTTTCCAAAGAAGGGAAGAATAATGATATTACACCCTTATACTCAACTATATCTATATATTCCAAATTTTCTAAATATTTAATTGACAATCGCATAAGAGAAGGGAACTGTTGAGAAGTTGGAAGACACTTGATATTATGGTATTTGTACAAACGAATCTCCACCAAATTTGTGAGAGATGAAAACCAGCTTGCTAACTACACTCCCCTGTAATATGCCAGAGATAGCCCTTTCAAATATTGGTGATGCTTTAGTGCTTCCAATGCCATTTCTTCATTTTTCCTTTCACTTGCTCTACCACTATCTTCCTAGATGAAATCATAGTTCCAATCTAACACTAATTGTTGAAGATGTGGCTTCTCCTTCAGATTGGTTGCCTTACATTTAATTCCACCATTTTTCAGATCCTCTCAACTTGCCCTCTTTAGATGCTTCAAATGAACTTATCCTTTTCTGGCAAGGGCTATGATTGATGATGTTTTAGCTCCACTAAATTTAGAGGAGATCGGCAGCAAATTGCCTTCAAATTGCAGTAGGAGTAAGACTAGGGGTGTAACCAAGCCAAACTTTTAAAAGTTCAGGCTCAACTCGTCTAAAAATTAACAAACTTGAACCGAGCTCGAGCTTATTAAATTTTTAGAAGTTTGGCTCAAGCTCGGCTCGGTTCGTGTTTGATGAGCTCGCGAGCCAGACGAGCTCAACATATAGCATATATGATTTCTTATTATACTTGATAATTTAGACTTTATTTACTTACTATTAAATTAATGTTATATAATATTTACTTGATATTATATTTACTTCATAATTAAAGTTTTATTTACTTAATACAAGTACTAATTTACTTCAAAACTACAAAATTTATCATCAAATTAAAATTATATTTAATAATATTTATTTAATTAATATTAATGCTTAATAATTTAAA
>CATIWK010269628.1:0-10742 GCA_949634005.1 Mallotus japonicus
AAAAAAATTATATAAAAAATATTTACTTTTAATAAATATTTTTTATTCAAACATTTAATGCATATTTTTATTAATTTGTATATGTTTTATTTATAAATTTTAAAAAATAAATGTTAATATTTAAAAGTTTAACAATTTATAATTGAATTGACTTGATTACTAAGGGAATCAAAAGTCATTCCTTAATAAAAAGAGGAGAATGGTGATTCCTATTGATGGAGGAACCACATTCTCATTCTCATGTTAATTATAGCCAACCAAACACTAGGAATCAGAATTGTCCATTCCGATTCCGATTCCCACCCTTATTTTTTACTAAACAAACGCCCCCCAAGTGTATTATACGTGAAGATAGCAATTGTGACACATCAATCAAGTGATTTTACCTTTAAAGAATAAAAATGAGACACATATCTCTCAAATCCTTTTTTTTAATAAATATAAGGAAACTTCATTAACTTGATAACCACAGTACATCAAATATAAGTAAACTTCATAAACTTAATAAACACCTATTTCAGCATTTGCGGATAGGCGTGAAGTTTTATTTTTGAACAAATCAAAACAAGACTTCCCAATTATGAAGAATATGGTGAATTTCAACTTGCTCATCTTACTAGAAGCTTTAACAAAGGTTGTGGAAGATATTTTTTGATTTCCAATAAGATGGAGCAAATAAAATTTTTGATCCAACATCATTTTCTCATTCAAACACAAAAAAAAATAAAAATAAAAAATAAATTAATCCACGTTTGACCGGTAGAGATCTGATACAAACACATAGACTAAGAACACCAGTCATGAAATAGTGAAATTTCAAGCGATGACGGTAAAAGAACAGATCCATGGGAGTTCTTAGTCTTAGCCACCAAAATTACAACCTCTCTAGAATAGCTGTACAAAAACATCTCAAACATAGATATAAACATATATAAAGGTATGTAAACAACACACACTAAAATTAATACAAAGAATAAATATTAAAAATAAGTTATTAGCTATGAAGGGGATGACTGGTGATTCTAAAACCAGTTTCATCCCCTCCCTATAACTTTTACAAAGAGTACTTTTGAACAGAACAAACGAGATAAAGAAAGAAAGAAAGAGAGATCTGCATTATGGACATGATTCGTTCATTACAAATCCTACCGTTGTATTTTTCCCCAATAAAAAAAATTATTTGACTGATTCATGTCGACAGGGAGGCGAATTACGTTGCAGAATTCAGGGCCAATTTAGCTAAAGGGATGAGCATCAGATGCCACAAATTCCAGTCACCCCCACTGGGAGCAAGTGATTTCTGAAGTGTGATAGGCTAGCCATTGACCAAAACAGACTAATATTTGATGTAATTGCTTCAGGAGTTTTTCCTCGTTTCAAAGAATATATATATATATATTATTTGCAATCAAACCATTGACCTAGGTATGTACGATTACAAGGCCGGCACTTGGCTACATAATTGAGTTTATATGGGCCACTTAGGATTAAAATGCAAATCAACATTCTGACTTTGGCTTATAAGGTTCACTTCCAACTTCCAACTTCCAACTTCCAAGCATAAAATGTGTAAAAGTAGGGGCGTAATCGAGTCAGACCGAGCTAAATTTTAGGTAATTTGGGTTTGGTTTGTTTATAATTAAATCGAACTTGAGCCGAGCTCGTTATTTCATTTATTGTTCATGAGCTATTCGTGAGCTTAAACGAGTCTAAACAAGCATAAAAAAATTTTAAAAATACAAACTATAAATTAAAATTATACATTAAAAAATTAAAAATAAATTATTTATTAAATAAATTACAATATATTTAATAAAAATTATGATTTTATTCTAATAATATATTTTCTAAAATAGTTTTTACAACATGAATTTATATATATATATATAATTAAATTACTAAACATTAAAATTATGAGCTAGCTCACGAGATTCTATTCGAGCTTGATCACGAGCTTTACAAGCAGAGCTTTATATATCTTGAGTTTGGCTCGTTTATTAAATGAGCTTCAATATACGAGCTCGAACGTGCTTTTATCGAGTCAAACACCGAATTGTTCACTAATGGCTCGACTCATTTTCACCCCTATGTAAAAGTAACCGGAGCAAATGAAGTTTTATATATATATATATATATTAAACCGTGCAAATACGCCAATATTATATATATAATTAATTTAAGTTCGCTTCGTTATGGCAGATATTTATATTAAATTTTAATTAATTCGGTTGAATTTAGATAAAATTATAAAGCAGCAAAAATTTTTTAATAAATAATTTAATGTAATTGCTAAGTCATTATTCAAACTGAAAATATCACTTAAATATTAGTAATAACCTTTGGTTCAATTTAATCAATTTCAGTAGAATCGTTTACTCTTAACTAACCTTTTAGATTTAATATATATATATATATTAACACCTAATGAAATTCATTCTTTAATAAAAAAAATTTTATGTACATTATTATATTTGTAATCAGATGAAATTTTACTTTCAATTAAATGTATTGGCATTAGGATAAAATGTTTTATCATTGATCTGATTAAGTAATCATTATATTTGTAATAATATATAGTTAAAAAAATTATTAAAATTGAGGGATTTTTTTTTTTTTTGACCAAAAAAATTGAGGGATTTGGCAACCACCTTTTATAGTTTTGTTTTTGAAAACTCCCATTTTTAAGGGATCTTATTCTTGATTGGGTTGAAAAATTCATGAAAATAGTTTTTACGGATAATTTTTACCGTTTTAAATTGATGAGAAAAAAAAAACTACCAGAAAAGAAGTAAAAAGACGGGCAATTTCAAAATCAGAACTGATAGGCCAGCGGAGGCGGGTGCAGCAAAGAGCTGCCTTCCTTCCACCAGTGACCAGTCTTCGATCGTCGTCACTGTACTAAAAATTCGCTGTTCAATTTTGTGGGTTATACATATAGAGAGAGTGTGTTTTGTATATTGAATTATTGAAAAAAGTGGTTTTGCGATCATTAACTCAAAAAAAACAGGTTCTTCAGCTCAACATTCTTTCAGAGTCTCAATGGATGCTGGAAATTCTCAGGCTTTCACTCTTGGTAATCTTTTGTTTTTTTTTTTTTTTTCATTCTTGAAAGTTTTTAGATTTTCATAATGGGCTCAAATTATTTCTTGAATTTCTTTACTTTTTCTCTTGAATTCTCGGATTCTTTTAATTTAATTTTAATAGATGTTATCCTGTGTTTTTCCTAAAAAATCTTCTTTTCCTAATTAAATTTTCGAAAGAATGGATTGTTGTTTCTTGGAGTTATATATATAAACCAATGAAGTGGACAGAAAATTTTAATTTGCATATGTTGTTGGAACCTTGCAAGTTTGTTTCTTTCTCTTATTAATTTTTGATGTTTTTCTGGGGGCCATTTCTTATGTGGTACAGAAAAGAAACAGAAATGTTTAACAGATGGATTGGAGTACAAGAGGTGCATTACTCACAAGGAACCACAAAAGTCTTTTGCATCAGTCAATGTAAAAGATGACAAGCCATTTGATTTCTTAGGTGCTTTTTTTGGTAGGTATAGCTTGAAATTATTGTTCATTTTTTTTTTGTGTGTGTGTGTCTTTTTAACAAAATGTGGCAGTGGGAAGTGCAAAAGTTTGCTTTTTTGGCCTGCAGTGGACTCTTCCTAATCTTTGTTATGACTAATGAGTTTTATAGAGGGTCTTGTTGCTGGAGGCATTGCTGGTGTTGTTGCTGAAGCAGCTTTATATCCAGTCGATACGATAAAAACGCGAATGCAGGCTAGTTCTCTTATTGTATCATATCGTGCTCTTTTATCTGCAGTATGTTGCAGTCTACATTCTTGGATTGATCTCAGATTAGTTTTAAATTTGGTTGTAAAATCTGATGTTACTGTCATTCTTGCTCATGCTTAATTTTCAGCATTCAGTGTAAATTTATGGATTTGGTTTGTTGTTTTAATTACAATTCTTGCACTTGCCTTGCTCAGGCTGCTCATGATGGAGGAAAAATTTTGTTGAAGGGCCTTTATTCTGGAATGGCTGGAAACCTTGCTGGTGCCTTTCCGTGAGTACATAATTGCAATTGTATATATGTTTTATCTTTTTTTGTACATATGTTAGCATCCAAGAGTTGATGTACCTATTTTGTGGATCTTAGTTTGGGCTGTTGTGTCATAACACAAAACTATGTCTCAATCCCAACTTGTGTGGATTGTTTTGTTCTATTCTGGTTATTTTGTTGCTGCTTTTTTCAAAAAGGTTTAGAAATGCTGAATCATGGTTCCGTGAGTTCTGGTCTTTGCGGAAATTCTCTGTCAAACTACCTGGGCTTTTACAATCAAATATGAAGGACTTTTAGGCTCATTCATCTTTCATTTGCAATCATCCAGTAGCAATTAGTGTGCAATTTTTGAACTTTTCATTTATTTGCAGGGCTTCTGCCATATATGTTGCTACATATGATACTGTGAAGCAGAAAATGCTAAAAGCGTTGCCTGAAAATCTTGGTGCTTTTGCTCAGTTGGTAAGTCTCTGATAATATGCTTCATGTTGCTGAACTAGTTCTTTTAAAAAAATTGATTTGCTAATTTGATTGTATAATATAGTTTCTTCTGTCTAGCTTTGGGGAGATCAGAATCATTTGCTACCTCTCTTTAAAATTTTTTTCTCTTTGCGGCTTTGCTGTTATTGTTATGTGCAGAATTCTCTTGGTACGTGGTGATTTGTTTTATGTAGTTCTATCTTTGCATCTAAAGAAGATAAAGATCTGTACATTTTTGGTTTGATTTCCCAGAGTTCTCATCTTTTCTTTTACCTGCAAAAAGAGAATTTTGGCTTCAATCTATTGGGTAGAAGTTCTATTTTTCTTTGTTATAATAGGTTTCAAGACTTCATTCAGACTGCAGGTGCCGTCGGAGGTGCCATGTCTTCGCTTGTCCGTGTTCCAACAGAGGTAGTTATCTTGATTTTTTTTTTTTTTTGAGCTTTCCTGTTTCTTATCAGTTCTAAAGCAACTGAGCACTTTTCAGGTTGTTAAGCAGCGGATGCAAACTGGCCAATTTACTTCAGCCCCAAATGCTGTCCGTCTTATTGTTACAACAGAGGGTTTTAGAGGTCTCTATGCAGTATGTGACACTTGCCAAGTATCTAAATGTTTTGGTACTCCAGGATTTGCTTTTGAATATTGGCTTCATAGTTTTCTCTTTCAACTTTCATGGAGAATGATAAGCATTTAATCATGAAAGAAGCATCTGATGCTGTAAACTGTTCCTCCACAAGCATCATTTTTCTCACAAGCCTGAAGCTATCTACCTTCCATTTGTGCCATTGTTTTTTTCTTTGCTGTTTGTTGTCATTGTGTGTGCAAACGAAATTTATTTGGTGTATGCACTTCTTCTAGTTGTACGTAGTATATTTATCTATTTGCTATCAATAATGTAGGGGTATGGATCATTCTTACTGCGAGATTTACCTTTTGATGCTGTCCAGTTCTGCATCTATGAGCAACTCCTAATGGGATATAAACTGGCGGTGAGCTTGCTTTTGTTTTTTTTTGGCATGTACATATAAACTGCCATCTTTGGATTGTCTATCCTTGACTGGCAGAATCATGAGGATTCTGATCTTTTTGAGAGCTGAAGATCATTGAAAACATTGTTCATGATGCTCTTGATAGCTGACTTCTGCAGTATTGTTTACCATAATCCAATTCTGGGATTATGTTATTTCTTAAATGACGTCAACATGAAACAAATGAATCACCAATATTTCCCTGTTTCAAGCAAATATGGTGATCTAGTGAATTTACAACAAAATAACCATTTATTGTCTTATCTGCAGGCACAAAGAGATCTAAAAGATCCTGAGATTGCCATAATTGGCGCTTTTGCTGGTACTGGAATATGTTGAGAAGCTTCTTAGCTCATAAGTTTCACAAATATTTCTGTGCATGCTAGGATCTAGCTAATGATATCTATAGCTACCTGCAGTCAGCACCAAAATCCATTAAATCTCTGTACTCCTATCCAAGGAATTTCCATGTCAACTCCTTTCTTTTTAAAGGAAACAAAAATTTCACGTTTTTCTTAAGATTACAAATAGGTGAAAGTTCAAACCTCCCATCTTATTCGGGTGATTTTGGGTAGCTCTATTAACTAACTAGATTGTATTAGTTAGGTTGCCATTTTTTTCCTTAACCATAGGTCATTCTAAATCTGAATCGACTTCAACTGATGATCAATTTTTGTGCTGTTTTAATTTCAGGTGCAATAACTGGAGCTCTAACTACTCCTCTTGACGTGGTAAAAACCAGATTAATGGTTCAGGTGTGGATAACAAGTTGTGTGGCTATGTTACAAATACATCAACATTTCGTTTTTGTCTTTTTCTTTTTAAACCTCTGTATGGCTGAGCATTTATTTCCCTTTCTTTGTTTGAGTATATTTTTTAAACCATGTTTACCTTGAAAATCCTTGTAGGGATCAGGAAGCCAATGCAAAGGGATCTTTGATTGTGTCAGCACCATTGTGAAGGAAGAAGGAGCCCATGCTCTTCTCAAGGTTTGTTCACTTATGTCATTCTCTCTACCAATCAAATGCAGTTGTCGAACAGTGATTGCCATTGTTCTTGCTTCTTTCCCTTTTGTTTCGGAAGCTATATTATTCTTGTTCTTTTACATTTACACTGTCAATAATATCTTGCAATTTTCCAGCGCTATCCACTCTCATGATGGAGCGTGATTTTTGATATTAATATTGTTTTTCCTACTTTGCATCTTACTGTAAATGAAATCATTGGAAGAAACAAGAAATAGATCACTCATGTTAGTGCAATACAATTCGGCACACTCTAATATCAATAGTAGAGGAGGCCAAATCTAATGACCCTCTTGGCCATATGTTGCAGGGTATTGGACCAAGGGTATTATGGTTAGGTGTTGGGGGTTCAATATTCTTTGGTGTTCTTGAGAAGACAAAGCTGATGCTTGCTCAAAGGTGCCCAGATTCTACAATGAAGCCAGCTACTTTCAAGCAAGTTTAACTTTTGTCATTCTGTCAGCTACTACCACCTACCATCTACCATTTCATGGCTTCCTTCATTTCCCTACTAAAGCAAAAGAAAATAGAAACAACACTAGAACCCAGCCATTGGCTCATAGTTACATGCTTGAGAGGGCCTGAGTGGCAACAAGCCTTGCTATTGAACTCCAAAATCAATAACTCTTACAACAATAAGGAGAGAGTTGTCTTATGGTTGGTGGGTGGATTAGGGGCTAGAAGATGGCTACCTTTGCTTAGAAAAATATTTCTACATAGTAGATTTTGATTGGTATGTTTGAATTTTTAAACAGGATTAATTATAGCACTTCAGTAAATTTTTGTACATTGCAAAGGAGTTTCTTTTTATGCTTTTCGATGAGAGTTTTTGTCGCTTGATTATTCAACTTCGATCTATTTTAATAATTGAATATATAGTACATATAAAATTAGTTGTTAATCTATTTTACGTAGAATGATAAAATTTTAACTTGAGTTCCTATTCACAGAGATTTTAAGATCAAAATACGAATTTTTAATTAAAAGAAAAAGTGTTTGATCATGAAGGTTTGATAATAAAATAAATATAGATGAATTATTATCTGTCATTTTATTTTTTGACTTGTGCTTTGTTTTTATGACAAGTGCGTGCCCGATTCATGATACCAAACGAATAATAAATTAATTTATTAAATTAAAATGACGATATGAAAACATATTTTATCAATGGTTTTGTAATAGTTTAATCATTTTCTATGAATTTTATATTATTTTACAAATATATATATATATATATATAATTTTTGTTTTCTTATATATACAGTCTATCATTTATACCTATTTATTTAGTTAAAAGAAAGATTACTTGACTTAAATATTGATGGACTTCAAAATATAGCACAGTCTTTTTGTTAAATATGTATTATATGTAAAATTAGTATATATTTTTTTAATCTATTTTAAATGGAATGATAAAATTTGAAATTCAGTTTCTATTCACAGAGATTACAATATCAAAACACGAATTTTTAATAAAAAATGAGTGTGTTTTTTTTTTTTGAACAAATAAAAAATAAGTGTTTTGATTTTATCATGAAATTTTGATGAGAAAATAAGTATAGACGAGTTATTTTCAATCTTTAAAATTATGTATAAATATGTTTTACAAAAACAGTGCTTCTAATAAATCTAGCGTTCATGTTTAAAAAAAAAATAATTCTAGCATTCATTGTTTCAATAATAATAGGGGAAATTACAAAAAAAAACCCCAACCTTTTATAACGTTTTCAAATTAAACCCTATCAATTTTTTTCTTACAAATCTAACCACCAATTATTTAAAATTTGCTTTTTATGCCCTCCGTCAGTCAAATTTAACTGAACGCTGACATGGCAGTCACTTTCATTTGCCTCACTTAAGTGGAGCCCACAATTGCTGTGTGGATGGCTGATTGGACAATCCACTTTGCTCACTTGAAACCCTAAATTGAAAACACCTCCTTCTGCTCTTCTTTTTCTTCTTCACGTTCTTCCCTTTCTGAAATATCAGCTCTCCCCACTTGAACATCAAAGCCTACAATTCTCTTGTTTGCACCAGCTGATAATACAATATGCTTTTGTTGCAACCCCGTAACTCCCATAACAGCAGAAGAATGTAGATTCATGTGCAATGTCTTTGGCTTCCACAAGTTCTCATCAACTTTATCATTCCAAAGTACAACAGCATGATCACTACCACCAGTGGCAAAACATGCATAAGAAAGCAAGACGGGCTCTCTGTCAAAGCCAATGCATAGAAAACATTTTTAAAACCAAGCTTCACACTGTCATAGCATGTGCTCAAATAAATAATTGCGTGCTTGGAGAATATGCCAAATCCACCACTGTACGTGTTTTCACTCAAATAGACCATTTATGCATATGGCAATCGCATATTTATTCAGAAATGTAAATCATCAAATCTTAGACAAGAACCTTACTCCTTATGTATTGTTCAAATTTAAGAATGATATCTGAGAATCCCCCACCATCAGCACTGTAAGTCAAAAACAAACGGTCTCCAATTGGCTTTCGAAGTTGCTCTAGATTGATTTAAAAATCCCTTACTGGGGAATTTCATCAAACACCTAGAGTGCGCGAAAACTTCCAACAACCATACATGAAATTTCTACAAATAATTGCACCTCACTGTATACATTATCAAACCCAGAAGCAATTGCGGATAAATGGAATTGGCCAATTTTCTACTTTACTAACTGCTTCAAGCTTGCTGTGAATCAAGGCATCAACAATACGTCATTTGAATTTCTTAGAAGCCATTTGCAGTCTCTACCAATGAGTCAACTTCAGGTCCTCCCTCCTTGCTTCTTTCCTCCTCTTCTCTCTGTTCTGTCTTTGTCTTTCAACTTAGTGAATTTCATTATGCAAGATTCCTCATATACAGACTGTAGATTTGATGTTATTATTCCCGGAATTGAAGTTCCAAACTGGTTCGGCCATCAACATGCGGGCTCATATGTTATAATTAAATTACCTTCAAAATGGTACAATGAGAAATTTAAAGGACTGGCTGTCTATTTGGCTTTTGCAACTCACAAGAATCCACATCTGCTTCCTGATGGCCTAGCTTCAGACGTTGCCATTTATTGCAAGATTGAAGCCATTGAGTACACTGCAACCCCTAGCTTTAAATTTCTTGTCTACAGAGTCCCATCTCTTCAGTCAGATCACCTTTGGATAGGCTTTCATTCCCGAATTGGATTTGGTAAATCAAATTGGCCGAAAAAAATATCGCTATCTTAGAGTTTCATTTGAGTCCTCTGTCCCATGCATGGAAGTGAAAAAATGTGGAACTCGTTTGGTTTATGATCAAGATGAGAATGAGTACATGAGAAACGAAGAGAAAACAACGATAGTGAAGAAAGCAGAAAGTGGGTTTATTAAAAGAGACGGTCATGATAGAGAAAAGCGCTTAGAGAAGCGTAAGAAGAAGGAAGAAGATGAAGAGGAAGGTGAATCGGTAATGAAAAAACAGACTTTGATCGCAAGTGAAAGCACCCACTCAACGGTAATGGCAATGGTAGCTCCTTGTTCAAGTTGGTGAATAAAAAAAATCCTATTTCAACAGCACCACATCAAACTAACAGTGCTCATCATCAAATTTAAATTGGATGACATTTTATAAAGGGAAGAACGTGAAGAAGAAGAAGAGTAGAAAGAGGTGTTTTCAATTTACGCTTTGTTTGGATGGAGGTTAGGGAAGGTAAAGGAAGGGGAAGGAGGGGGATGATGTTCAAAAAATCTTGTTTGGGAAAGACCATGGTATAGTAAAGGAAGGTTTTGGGAGGTTAAAGTGTTACTATCCGTACAATTTTTTTGCCCATTTTCTTACACCCCAAATCGGGGTGTAAGCATGGTAAAGGAAGGTTTCCTTCTTTTTTTTTTCCAATAATGTCCCTATTTAAAGAATAAAAATCCAATATTATCCTTCATATGTAAAATTTTTACCATTTTCACCATTAATCTCACAGCTCTAATTTTTTTTAACACTCACAGCCCTAATTTTTTATCTTCATCTTCTACTAGATATTATTATTATTATTATTATTATTATTATTATTATTATTATTATTATTATTATTATTATTTTATTTAAGTTAAATAAAGTAAATATTACTGAAAATAAATTAAATATTATTATTATTATTATTATT
>CATIWK010269682.1:0-12710 GCA_949634005.1 Mallotus japonicus
TTTTCATTTGCTCACACTGGTGCCCTAATGCAAGACCGAAAACATTGCCTTATAAAATTTTTAACAATTGGATCAAATATTTATTGGCACATAAATTATATTTTAAGCAAATTTTTATTCTTAATTTAAGTATAAGTTCATTTTTAAATGAAATGATTCAAATCTTTTTTTTTTAAATGCAAAAGATTAAAAATTTAGATAATAAGAATAGTAAGATAGAGAAAAATCAAAAACTACTTTAAAATTGAGGATCTGTGTGTATATAATTCTTTTAAAAATATTATGACAATTTTTTATAATTTATTTAAAATGTACTTTAGAATTTAAATATACTCATACTGGTCAGTAAATGAACCTTACAAATGAATCAATATTAATTATTTTATTATTAAACTTAAATATTAAAATATATAAATCCGTATTGCGCTCTATCATACCATATTTGTTAGAAATCGTGTGGACGAACTGATTTATTTTTCTTTTTTAATCTCCATTTTGAAAAAAAAAAGTGTGAATTTAATAATTAATACATGAACTATGATATTTTTTTTATGTGTAAAATTTTATTTTACATGTATTCCGCTGCGAAACGTGGGTAAATTTTCTAGTTTTAATGTATAGGTGGAAAAGATATGCAATATATATATATATATATAACAATTACATAGTCAACAAAATTTTAAAGGGCAAGTGGCCTTGTAAAATATATGACAGGAAGAAAGAGCAACTCTGCCATGGATTTCTCAGTCAAACAATGCTAAGGTGAAGTTCATACATAAAATTTACAAAATATTTTAGTGTTACCTAAAAAGGTAAAATCTTTATATCTAGAATTTTAGTTAACTAACCAATGGCTCATCTATATTATGGAATACTACCGCCTAATGAAATATATTTAATTGCTTAGTTGTTTATCCTAACTTTCAAAAGTAAAGAATATTAAGAAATATGCAATGGAGACTCTTACATTGCTTTCATTTTTCCAATTTGACAGCATAATACAAACATAATGGTACACTCATTGCTAAGTTCAACATAGATAAAAGAAAAAAGTGAGTGTATGCTTAAACAAAAATATTAACAAATTACATCATTTATGCAAATTTAATTAGGTAAGCATAACATCCCTTTACTAAAAGAAAAGGTATAAGAAATAATAAAGTTACCATTATATCCGTTACAATCTCTAAAAAGCTTGAGAAGAGCCATCAATGGGAACATGACCACGAAGAGTAACTCCATCAATATTCCAAAAGCAATTCCAAAAGAAGAAGAAAACCTCCAATCACCAACTTAAATAATTAATTGATTGTATTACTTTTATAAAAAAAATGGAAATTCTCAAATTGAACCATTTTATTGTTGATATTCAATTTATCAAAGAAAAAAAAATACAAAAAACCCCTAAAAATATAATTGTTTTTTCTTTAATCATCCAAATGTAATGTAGTGGAAAAGTCACAAATTTCTTTATGGGTTGTTTTGTCAGATCTTACCTTCACTTTATATGTTTTTATATAGAGAAATAAATTGTGTAAGTAGAAAAAAGAAAAATAAAATAAAATAAATCACTTGGAAAGGACAGAGGGGATCAAGAATAGTTTCTTGTAGATAACAAATACGAAGAGTAAAAGAGAAGGTCCTAATGCTAGCAGCGCATACCCGATTTTGCTTTTACCATCATTTTTTTTCCTTCTTCTATTTCCTATCACCATACTTTCAGTGATCAATGATGGAATTCCACCAATAAATATTTTCTTCCTCTTAAAATCCTTCGATTGCCAAAAACCCTTTGGAATAGTCCTCTTTATCTCCACCGTTCCATTATCAATTGTTTTATTAAACATTGAATATTACAACAAAATATTATAATTCCAAATGAAACAACCCATAAAAAATTACAATAAAATATTATATTGGGCTAAATGCATAAATGATGTCCAAACTTTTGATGTTTGCTATTTTAGTGTTTGAATAATTTTTTTTTACAATTGGGTATCTTAACCTGCAAAACAATTTTAAAATGGTGTATCTAGCAGGTTCCATTTTACAGGTTAAAGTACTTATATGTCTTATTTTAAATAGTAAATTTGACTTGAATACCCTTCTTTATATTAAACATTATTTTCTTTGTTATTCTAATTATTTTTAAAAATAATTAGATATGAGAAAAGTATTTTTTATCATATTAAACTAAAAAAATTAAATATTTTTTATTTTTATTTTTATATTACTAATTATCGTGGTTGAATTTAATTGTTTATACATAATTTTAGTCAAATAAAATTTCAATCCATTAAAAATTTATTTTATTTTTTAGTATTTAATTATACGAAATAAACTTTTACTTGTATTTTATTTTAGTTAAATTTTATTTTTCTTTTTAACTTTCATGTAAATTTAAAAATAAATGTAATATTTTTATTTTATTTTTCAATAATAATAGTTTAATTATTTTATTTTATTTTAATTTAATAATATTCAATATATTTTTCTTTCAAATTCAGTATATAAGTGTGAAAAAATAAATTTTTAAAATAAAAAATAAAAAATGAATCTAATATAAAAGGGCATTTAAATAAATTTTCTGCTTAAAATAAGATACATAAATATTTTAACCTATAAAACCTGCTAGAAACACCATTTTAGAAATTTTTTGCAAGTTCTGATACCTAATTATATAAAAAAAAAATTGTTCAGCACCAAAATAGTAAAAATGAAAATTTTCATATACCATTTATTTATTTATCCCTATTATATTTTACCTTATATTAATGAATGGATACCCTTGATATGGATAAAGTTAAACATGTTTCTCCAAAAATCCTCAAGGGAAAAGCATGTTTTCTTTTAGCTAATGGCGGATCTATAAATATTAAGAAAACGGGGCAAGACTACCCTGAGAGGAATTCGACATAGTAGAAGCAGAGGGAGTTCCGATCAAAATGGACGTCCTTGGACTCACAAACTGAAGAGGTGGTAGTGCAGTGACGTCGGTGACAACAAAGGAACTGCTGTTGTTGAGGCAAGAGTAGAGCTTGAATCATCGACCTCGTCCAGCTAGAGTCATCGTTGTTGTTGGAGGTTGGCTACACCACTGGGAGATACAATGCACAAGCAGCAGGAATAACACTTGCACCTCTCACGTGCTCTGCTTTTGATAATCAGGTACTTCAAGTTTCATATTCTTGCAGCTAGATTATATTACTCTTTTTACCTTTTGATGGAAAAACAAGCAGGACAATTTCATAGTCATCTACCTCCAACTCTCTTAACCTGATTGATAGAGAAATTATCTAGAAGTGATTGGTTAAGACAAAGATTTTCCAGTTGTGGAAACTTAGAGAGTCCACAATTAGCTGTAATAGTGAACTGGTGGTTAGAGCAACGACGAGTGTGGTCGAAAAGAGGGTCGGGGTGATGACATTGATGTGATAAGAGGAATGAGTTGATGAGAGGAACAAATAGAAAAAAAAAAATTAGAGGTTAGGGTTTGATCTAAAAAAAGAAATCTCCGTTAACAAAATTATTTTCTGTTAAGTATGGATGCTGGTTTATGTACAGGTTTCAGGTTAGTTTTTCCATTCCAATCTAATGGTGTATATTTAATATTTTAACAAATGGTAAAAAAATTGAAGATTAATTATTGAAACTCCATTATAGAAACTCCATTTTTATGCACCAAAAAATATTAATTATTGAAAATTTATTAGTAACCACATGAAATTTATACTAATATAATAATTGTAATATATTTCTAAAGAATTAAATAAATGTAAAATATTTTTAAGATAAACCATTATATATTTTTCCATTTGCAAACAAAAATTACTATAAATATTACAGCCATAAAGATTATTTTTAACTGAAGACCTAACCCTAATTTTGTTCACCTATTCTGAGGTTTTTTTCCTTTCTTTCCTATCTGCATCCATCACCCCTTTCTTGTCGGCACCGCCGTTGCTCGAATCTTTTCTTCTCTTGACGCCGTTTTCTTCGCTCCTTCAACCCATAAATAAGCTCTTCTCTTCTTCTCCGTTTCTCTTGACACAGTTTTCTTCGCTCCTTCAACCTTGAAGATCTCTTCCTCCTCCTCCTCGATTTCTCAGGTATCCTTCTCAATTTAGATAGTGAATTTCTGATTCTTTTTTTTTTTAATCTAAATCTTGTTTTTATTCAACTTGGTGTTGAATTGATATATCATTATTTGAATTATTGATGCTAATCCTGTATCTTTAGCTTATTTTGGGTTTTTGGATTTTATGCTTTTTTCTTGAATTTATGCATTATTGGGTTTAAATTGATGTGAGGGTGTGAAAGACTTCATTTTGTGTATAATTTTTGTTGTTTAGTTTGGATTTTTGTTCTTTTTTCTTGAATAGATAAGAGTAGGTTTTGTAGTATTGGGTTATAGTGACTTATTTTGTGTTGTGCAATAAGCCTAGATGAGCAGCAAGCTTGGGGATTTTGATTGGCTGAATTCGTAATATAGATTAGTACTAGTTTTCCCTAGGTTAGTCTCTGTCCTGTTAACCATTCGAAACTGTTGAAGTTTAGGTTTTAAAGATTTGGTTCGAAAATAAAAATTCTCTCTCTTTTTAATTTTTGCTATTCTTTTTTTTTTTCGTTCTCTTTTTTCTAATTTTTTTAACATTTGGCAGAAGAGGAATTCTGACTGGAATATTTTGATCTCGCAACAGAAAGCTTTATATGATGGAGGACTGGGGTAAGTCTTGCTTTTTCAAAATACATATACTGCATTAACATTTCTTGTTGAATTCAAGATTCGCTTAAATTATATCAGTTTTGTTGGGGATTCATAGCATACTTACTTTTTTATTTGTACACTTAATTGTGGTTACGATATACTTTGTAATTCTAATTTCATTTAAATGGATAAATATATTGTGTAGAGCAAGATCATATTCCACCTCTGCTATCAACGGAACCACTTAAAAGCAATTGGGATGATGAAGACTTGGATGAAAATGACGTGAAGGAATCATGGGAGGATGAAGACGAACCAGCTCCGGTATGATTGATAATGTAATCATGACTTGTTTTATTTCAATCTTTAGCTGATGCTTTTCCCTAACTGTAGATGAGAAATGAAGAAAGTTACTTGGGGATGGGTTGGGATATTGCCTGTTTGCTCTCCTCCCCAGTCTACCCACTTGACCCTCTGCTACGGTTGTTTTCTGTGTTCTGTTTATTCTCTAGGAATCTCATGTGCAATGCATTTAATATAGACAGCTGTACTTTTAAGATTTTTTCCTTTTTCTATTGCTCAAAGCTAGAAAGAAGGAAAACCTAGTTCTATTAGAGAAAATTGTTTATTAGAGTACTCTGTAATCATTGTTATATTACAATGAGTGATAATTTATCTTTTTATTAATATGAATTAGTATTATATAATTATTTTATAATTTAAAAATTGTGAATTTAATATTTTATTTTTAAATATTTCACATAGTTGTGCCTAAAATTAAAACTATTGTTTAGGTATGTATGGTAGAATGATTTCTTTATATTTTGAAACTTCGTAACTAATTTCTTTTTGTTATTTAATTAATAATTTTTTAGAATTAAAAAAAATTAAAAATGTAAAATACACTGTTCAAGTTTTCATATTTTTTTTGTAAATCTAATACTTCCAAAGATTATTGTCTAGGTTAGTCACTGCTTGATAAAGAATGGGTAGATGGGGGTGGTGTGGTTTTGTGGTGATAATTTTAGTGATTTTAGACAATTAGTGTTAACCTGGCCTTTTAAACCCAAAAAGAAGAAAAATCATTGGGATGCTGATCTCTGTCTTTTTAAGAGCCCTGCCTTTTGTATTTTTTAGTCATATCCTACCTGTTTTATTAACTTTTTTTTTTTTTTTTGGTCTTCCTTCAATCATCATTTAATGTTGCTAAGCAATGAATCAATAGTAAAGGGGAAAAATTGAAGGACTTCAAGTTCTGTTTAATTATTAGTTATGGAGTGTTGGAATTTATTTGTTTAAGCTTTTGCAATTTGGTTGCACCTGTCTATAATGTGCTACTATTAAAGCTCAGATTTGAAGTCCTTGCAACTCAGCATTTACTGATTTTGTTGTCAAACAACTGCAATTATTTTGTTTGGTATAATTGTTCACAAGGGTGGTGGTAAGGGATGGCTCACCTGTTGTAGAAGGAGCCTGTATTTTAAGATGAGTTACAACTTTTAAGAATTTGAGTGTAGAAGTAACTTTATGAAGAATAAAAAACATAACACAACTGGATAGTGATTTTAGATAATTGTCTGAGGGCTCATCAGCTCCTGGCCTTACACCATAATACTTTGACCTAAATGGTACAGGTCACTGTAGATTAATCTTATTTATTGAAGGATTTAACTTTTTTCACATTGTTCTGTATTCACAAAACACTTCATCTTGTCCCTCGCATTTTTTTCTTGGTTGTATGCATCTGAGGAAAACTCCAATTGCTGTATCTCTTGTTTGTGCATAGTCTTGAAGTACTTCTGATTCAAGTGATGACCCCTTCACACTTCCATCTTTACGATAATCAGTTCCTGAATCCAAATATTCTGCATTTTAACTGATCCATAAAGTCTTTATAATAAATATTTAATCATTTGTGTTGACGAAGGGTTTTCACGAAATGGTCAACGTGACTGGTAGATTTATGCATGTTTATTGCAGGGCATTGATAGCTCTCCTTTTGGTTGTGTAATGCATTAAACCTCAAATTTTGTATGCGTTATACACATCAGTATTTTTGAGTTCCGCTGTTTTTTTTAATTTTATTTTTAATGTGATGGATTCAGGAACCTATAGCAAAACCTCCTCCTGAAATGGCGTCTAAGAAGACTGAGATAAAATCTACAGAAAAGAAAGGAAAATCTGTTGAAGTAGCTAAAGAAAAGTCTGAACCACTAGATCCTGTTGCTGAGAAACTTCGCCAACAAAGGTACTGAATCAATATTTTTTTCCTGCTTTCTTGAGCACTGCTTTTTATCAGTTTGCTACTAGACAATATATATATATATATATATTTTTATGTAAACAAGAAGGCACTAATGAATACCTAGGGCTAGTTAGCACTGTTATATATCATCATACCATCTAGATCTAAAATTTAGAATGCTTGTTGGATGGAAGGAAGTTTAGGATTCCTGTTCATTTTCTGCAGGAATTAAGATCTGAATATATAAAATTATAACTTAGAGAAGCTATGCAATCAGGCTATCTTATCTTGACTAAAGAGGCTAGATTTCCTCTAATCCTAGATAGGCATCTGTATTGTTACTTTGACTTGGGAAATGAAATCATAGCAATTCATGATAGAATCATAAAAGCAATGATGTCTCATTGGATGTATCTTATTCCTGCCATAGTGGTTAAAGGTGTGCTGGAGGTTTAGGTCTTGTGCCTCAGCCTCAGAAAGGTGGTGATGTCGCAAAGGCACGTTGTTGGTCCTCCTCTCTTTTATTCTCATTATCATTTGCTCCTTCCAAATTACAGCTCTCTTTTTTTTTTCCCTTTTCCTTTCATTTTCCATCTACTATTTAACGACTGTCTTGCCCCTTCTTTGGAGCTGAATTCTTATTATTTGTTGCCTAATACTCTTTGCAGTTAATTGCTTCTTTTCTTTAAGTCTCAAATGTTATTGTTTTTTGATCTGAAATTCTGTTTTCATTGTATTGTAAACTTTTGCAATGCATGCTTATTGCTCCAAGGCTTCATATCTCATGCTATGCATCACCAATTTACCGTCATCTATTATGAATAATAGCTCAAATACACTTTTTTTTTTTTTCAGCTCCTTGAAATGCTATTTAAGTTGCTATCAGGAATTTGGGTAGAAAGATACGAAAAAGAAGATAATTATACTGAGCTTAATGATAATAGTTGTCTTGTGGAAAATGCTTTAATAATTATAGTTGTTTTATTTAGTTGTTAGTATTTTATTATATAAACTTAGTTGTTTTTGTCTTTATTTTTAATTTTATTTTTAAAAAAAAAATTTTGAGCATCGTGTCACAAAAGTCGTGCACCTGCCCCTCATGCCTAGGCCCAAAGACCTTTGAGCACCTTGATCTGCCTTATGCCTTTTATAACAATGGTTCTTGCAATAATCGATAGAACCAAAGCATCATCAAAATAGTCAGAAGCCAAGTAATTTGCACAAATATAGGACTCGTCAAAAACTGAGAAAATATGTTAATCTCTCAGGTAAACCTGATTTTGACAGCAAACTCATTCCGAAACTTGTTTCTGTTTTAGGCCCAATTGGTCTTGTTTTGTCATTGCCTGCATCAAATTTTGTATATCTTGTGACACAGTAATTTTTAGGACTTAGCATTAAATTAATAAATATAGTAGACTAGTACATTTCCCTTACCTTATTCAGTTAAAGGTTTAACAATTTTTCTAGCTTAGCTTGTTTGGGTTTCTGGGTAGCTTAAATAATAGGATTAAGCAGTTTCATGTTCCCTTATGCTCGTTTTATTCTGTCATTTTTCATTTTAAATCTAAATGATCAACATCTCCATAAATTTTCTTATCTTACTTTTGCATAATTGGCTATTTATTTAAATTTGAATAAGGGGTGCCCTTGATCTTGTTTAAGTATAGGAATTACTGCAGAATTTGTTGATGACATGGTATAAATATGATTTACTAGAATTCATCTGCTTCTTCAATGTGGAGGCTTATAATAGTTCTTAGGCTCCGTTTGTTTGTAGAAAATATTTTGTTTTTGGAAAATATTTTCTCTAGAAAATATTTTTCAAAAAAATATTTTTCAAAGAAAATATTTTCCTATGTTTGGTTGCAACACCAAAAAATACAATAAATGAGGAGAGAAGATATTGAAAATTAAAAGGGAAAGCAATAAATGAGGAAAGAAGACATTAAAAATAGTATTGGAAAATGTTTTCCCATTCTTAAAATGGGAAAACATTTTCCCTTGTTTTAAAGTAATTTTTCTTTGACTGGTACATTATTTTCCTTTGACTTATTTTCCATAGGTAATCCAAACACTGGAAAATAAGGGAAAATATTTTCCGAAAGAATATTTTCCTCAAACAAATGGAGCCTTAGTATTATTTTACTTTTTCATTGGTTTCTATTAAGCATAGGGATTCTGACTTAAAGTATGACATTGATTCAGGCTAGTGGAAGAAGCTGATTACAAGTCTACTACAGAACTGTTTGGGAAGAGAGGAGATGAGAAGACACTTGACAATTTTATTCCCAAATCTGAGAGTGACTTCTTGGAATATGCAGAACTTGTTTCTCATAAGCTTCGTCCATATGAGGTCTGTTGAATTATTATTTGTGTGTTTGTTTTGACTACTGGTGGGCACAGTCTCTAACTTGGTAAAATAATATATTTCCAAATGCAGAAAAGTTTTCACTACATTGGATTACTCAAGGCAGTAATGAGACTATCAATGACTGCTTTGAAAGCAGCAGATGCGAAAGATGTTGCGTCTTCTGTAACTGCAATTGCAAATGAAAAGCTGAAAGCGGAGAAGGAAGCCAATGCTGGTAAAAAGAAAGGTAATGTTTTCACCATGTTCTCTTGTAGGCTGCTTTTTGTATGTTGGACAGGCCAGGATAAGGAAAATTTTAATTATCTGCATTTGGCTGGAGTATTTATGACAGGACCAGAGTGTGCAGTTGTCCTGTTCTAACAGTGATCTTTTGTTCACCTGAAAAGTAGTGAACAAGTATCAGCCTTGTCCAATTTGTGGGACAAGACTTAAGATGCCCTCAGGCATTTAAGAAATTTTTGAAAGTTTCTTTATAATGTTTGCATTATAAAATGTTAATATAAAATTAAATAATGAGAATAAAAATTATATAAATAGAATAACGCAAAATTTAAAATATAAATTAAATAATTAAAATAAGAGCTTTACTTATACTTGTAAGTTTTAACTAATAAGGAAACAATTTAGTAATTTGTAAATATTGTATTTTATGTATAAATTTATTTTATTTTTGTTCTGTTATTTACATAAGTTTCTTTCACATCAAACATTAAACTTAACAATAATTTAGTTTTTTATGTGTTGTCTTCTTTTTGTCAGTCCTATTTTTTTTGTCACAAATGTGCACTTGTTTCTTTTTGTCATTATGAACTGATAATGTGGGAAGTCAGTGTGCTCATATCATAACAAATAGCTTATAAAACTGCTGATTTGAAACATTCATTGTACTTTTATTTATAACTGCTTGTCTACAACGCTGATCTACAAGGGCGTTTCTCTAAGAGCCTATTAATATTGTGAACGAGCATGGGGAATTTGCAATATGCAGATGCAAAGATGTTTGTTATTTATGTGATGAATAGCTTTCTATTTCTGAATAGTACCATAAGCAAACCAGCATGCTTTATAAATAAATCATAAATTAGCATATATATATATATATATAGAGTTTGAATATTAATTATACAATCAGATGGCTTGCAATCTAATGTGAGCTTGGCTTGATCATGTTTGTAATTGTAAATAGGCACATTTTGAGCATGTCTATGTTTTTTAAAAACTCGCTTAAAAACCTAAAATTTTTGCAGTGCTGAAACTTTGTGTTGTCCTTTGGAAAGCTGGTTGGATTATTTAATTTGTTATTTTGTTAAAATCTTATAAATTACGATTTAATAGTACAAGGCTAAAGCTTTGAGTTTTGGAATGCTTGAACCATGTTTGAAATCAAAAATAGACTGAGCAAGGGTTGAACATACTAAAACTTGAACATTATTCTTTCTGAATTAGGCATAATTATTTCTGAATTAAGTAATGTTCCCTTAATGATATGAAGGTTTTTCTGCTCTCCTTAGAATCACAAATTACTCATAAATAATTATCAATTTACTCTTGCAGGGGGGAAGAAAAAACAGCTCCATGTTGACAAGCCTGATGATGATTTGGTAGTTGATAGCTATGAGGCCCTTGACGATTATGATTTCATGTAATCTACTCTGGAGATAATTTTTCTTTTCTTTTTTATTTTTTGCATCCTGTTATGATAGTTTTTTTTTTTTTTCTTTGGCATCATGTCCCGGCTGTTAAATTATGTGCACCTTTACACCATGATTGATTGATTGTGTTGTAAACAATCCGAGGGATAAATGAATTTTCACCTATCTTTGGTGGTCTGTTTAAACCTTAACATTACAGAATGATTTTATATTCGTTAACTGATGCAAAATATTGAAATAAAAAGAGATTGTCTGAGTTCTTGTATCTATATAATGAAATGTTAATCTCCCTTTCCCATGCATTCTGTTAATGTTCTTTGGGAAGATTTGAGGACATTTGAGTTCTGTGTTACTGTTGGCCATGACTTCCCTGGCACTTTGTAGGAGTTTAAAAATGGAAGTTCTGCAGACTTCAAATATGGAAGTTCAATGATAAGACCCGAATGAGTTTGAGATTTTTATTTTGTTTGGAAATGCATTATAAAGATTAAATGAAGGTTAATAAAAATGTAAATTTTGCATTCATTAACTTGTTAGTACTTTTTTTTTTTTTTCTTTGAGTTGGAGTTTAAATGATATAATAAGAATAGAGACTAAAAAAGGGAGAGGAGATACAGGGAAAAAGGGAGGGAAAAAAAAAAGAAAAAAAAGAGAGAACGGAAAAAAAGAAAGGAAAGAGAGAAGTATAAAAATAATTCAGAGAGAAGAAACAGAGAGTTAGTTGAAAGGGAGAACAGAAAAGGAAAAACTGTAGCAATCAAAAGGGGAAACGGTACGAAGGGAGGAGAAAGCAGTAGTTTGTAGAAGTTGAACTCCAACTTACACTATTCAGAGCTTGTTCCTATTATTATTGAAAGCTTTTGAAGGCAAGCTATATGGTGAATTAAGGGGCAAAATTCAGTGATAAATAAGTAGGCCCTTCATCCATTTTTGCCTATTTTTTATTTTCTTGAATAGTACTTGTTATATAATTCTTAGATGAATGCTTGTGGTGTAGTTTGCATGATTGGAGCAAGAAGTTTATTGTCAAATTTGTAAACATTAACTTCAGCATATCCCTTTTTTAGGAGTAATTTACTAAGGGAAAAGGTCCAATTTGCATCCTGGGTTTGTGCCCTAAGAGCAAATTGGATCCTTTGTATTTTTTTTGTCTCAATGTGGAACTCTACGTTTGAAAAATGGAGCATATTGGAACTTTACTGATTACAATCAAATTTTATGACTTTTTTTTAGTACAATTGTAGACACCCTCTGTTTGGGCCTGCGATGAAAGCCCGGTGAGGAGAAACATCGTATTTCGAATTCAAGAAGAGTCCCGGATCTTCTTAGAATAGATCCGAAAGCTTGAACCCAGCCCCAATCTTCCAAACCTAGCCCAAAACATCAAGCCCACATTGTTTAAGCTCAATCTAGGCCTTTTGGGCCCAAGGCCCAGAGCAGTCCTGGGTGAAGAGGCGATCGCCTCTATACCCTGGACAGTGATGAGGCGCCGCCTCATCATACCTGTCCCATGCAGCAATAAATGCTATTTATTGCTGCATTTAACTGAACTCCGCCAGACTTCTCTAGCTGCATTTTTGAACGAAAACAAAAACTTTTAAGGCCAAAATAAGCTGAAAAGAGAGGAGCAATGATGAGAAATACTTGGTGGAAATTAAACCTAAATTTTTGGGAAATTGCAGAGAGAAAGGGAGAAAGAGCTTAAGTAGAGCCTTAGGCCTGATATTTGGG
>CATIWK010269774.1:0-13259 GCA_949634005.1 Mallotus japonicus
CTTACTGTGAGTCAATATCTCATTAAAGCTAAATCTCTTGTTGATGAACTTGTTTCAGCTGGTCGACCTCTTTTACCCGCTGAGTTCAATGCTATAATCTTTCGCAATCTTTGTCCTGAATTCCGAGGTGCTATCACTGCTCTAAGCATGCGCCCATAACCTATCTCTTTTGACGAATTACATAGTTAGCTGGCTGCTCATGAGATTCTTCTCCGAAATCACGAAGAACTACTTGTTGCTCATATTACATACCAGTCCTCTTCTCAAGTACAATCTGTTTCTCGCCCACCTCTGCTGCCCACTCCATCATCACCATTTTTTCCTCGAGGTTTTTTAGGGCAGTCATCTCAACCTCGCCCATGGTGGTGCGGTGGTCGCCGGGGTCGTCAATCTTCAGGCTGTCAGATTTGCGGCCTCTTCAATCATACTGCCAACATCTGTCGCAAAAGATATCAGCCTCCTCCAGGTTCTTCGCATCCCTCTAATGCTGCGATGATCCCTTCTCAAGCCTATATGGTCCAACATAATTCATCCCCTGCCTCTCCTATGATGCCTCAATCTTGGATTGCAGATACGGGTGCATCTGCTCATATAACTCCAGACCTTGGTGCCCTCCATCTACCTTAGACTTATGATGGACATGATTATCTTCTTGTGGGCAACGGTCAGGGCCTTCCGATTCAAAATACTGGTATTGCTTCTATTTCATCTATGTCTCGCAATTTTATTCTTCCCAATACTCTTCATATACCACAAATATCGAAGCCATTAATCTCAGTTCACAAATTTAGTACTGACAACAATGTGTATTTTGAATTTTAGCCATCATTTTTCTCCATCAAGGATCAGCAAACTCGAACGGAACTGTTGAGAGGCGTCCATGAACATGGTCTGTATCAGTTTCCCAAATCTCAGGCGTTCCTTACTGAAGCTCCTTCCTTTGCTCAATGGCATGCTCGCCTTGGTCACCTCAATTCCCGTTCAACTGCTTCTTTTCTCAAACATCATCATCTCTCTTATTCGGGCAAAATGGATGGAACTCCTTGTGAAGCTTGCGTATTTGGCAAACAACATAAGCTTTCATTATCACCAATGGAACATCACAGCTGTAAACCCTTTGATATTGTCTACTCTGATGTCTGGGGTCCGGCTCCAGTTTTATCAAATATTGGTTTTAGATATTTTGTGTTGTTTGTGGATGATTTTAGTCGTTTCACTTGGATATTTTTCTTGAAGAATAAAAGTGATGTTTCTGAGATATTTCATCATTTTGTTTCTTTTGTTGAACGTCAGTTTTAAACTTCCAATAAGGCATTACATTCTGATTTTGGTGGTGAATTTCAGAAATTATCTTCATTTCTTAAACTCAAGGGAATTAATCATCGTCTTGCTTGTCCTCATACACACGAACAAAATGGCGTTACCGAACATAAAATCCGTCATGTTGTTGATACTGGACTCACTTTAATGGCTCACAGTTCTTTGCCTTTTATGTATTGGCCATATGCATTTGATTGCTCTGTTTCACTCATCAATGGCATGCCCACTCAAGTTTTGTAGAATGCTTCACCCTTTTATATTTTACATGGCACACATCCTAATTATACAGACCTGAAGGTGTTTGGAAGTACTATATATCCTTTGCTAAGGCCCTACAATCACCATAAATTTTCATATCGCACTACCAGGTGCGTTAATCTTAGGCCTTCACCATCTCATCATGGCTTTCGTTGTCTGGATCCTTTTACTGGACGTGTCTATCTTGCGAGCTATGTTCAATTCAACGAGCATCTGTTTCCATACAAAGAGCTTTCAAATATTCCTACCTCCACGTCAAATTCAAATTCCCAAGTTCCTTCCGCTCCTTGGCTTCAGGTAACATCATTTTCTCTTCCCAACAGTCCTATTTCTAATCCACCACCACCTTTAACAACTCCACAATTATCCTTATCCTCTCCACCTAGTCAATCCTCTTATCCTTCTTCCCCTTCTCACTCTATATCTGATTCACACTTACCTCAATCTCCTACAACCGATTCTCATCCACCTCCTGCAGATAATTTTTCAAATTTAACTCGCAACCTCTTACCCCATCCGAACCTGACTCTCCAACTCGCACCCATTATATGTCTCTTCGCCCTTCCACTCTCAACCGTACAAAATGTTATGCCCTTATTACACAACCTTCTCTTGATACCGAACCACTATCCTATTTTGTAGCTAAACCTTTTAAACACTGGTGTGATGATATGAAACTTGAATTGGATGCTCTTCAACAAACTCACACATGGTGTTTAGTTCCTCGTCCCTCTCATCAACCAGTTATTGGCTGCAAATGGATTTTCCGCATCAAACGGAATCCAGACAATTCTATCTCCAGATATAAAGCTCGCCTTATTGCAAAAGGCTATAATCAATAGAGTGGTGTGGACTTTTATGATACTTTTAATCATGTTGTCAAGACCACTACTATTCGCTTGATTCTCTCTCTTGTTTCTATGCATAACTGGTCTCTTAAGCAGATTGATGTATCCAATGCGTTCTTGCATGGGTTTCTTAATGAAAAGGTGTATATGGAGCAACCCAAAGGTTTTAAAGATGCTTGTTATCCTAACTATGTCTGTCTCCTTCAAAGGTCTCTCTACAGCTTATGTCAAGCTCCTCGAGCCTGGTTTCAACAGCTCAGTTCTTTTCTTTTAACACTTAGTTTTACAAGTTCTAAGGCAGATTCATCTTTGTTTGTTCTATGTTGATAAAACCAACTCATTTTGCTCCTTGTTTACGTCGATGACATTATCATTACTAGTTCTTCACAGCTCTTGAATACTGAAATTCTTAATGCTCTAAAGTCTGAATTTTCGATCAAGGATGATGGTGATTTGTCCTTCTTTCTTGGTGTTGAGGTGACTCGTACTTCTCATGGTATCTCTATTAATCAACGCAAATATCTCTCGGATCTCTTGATCAAAGCTGGTTTACAAAATGCTAATGGTTGCACCACACCCATGGTTACTTCGCCACCCCTTATTGCTACCGGTATTGCTTTTTCTAATCCTCAACTATACAGACAATTGGTTGGTGCTTTGTAATATGTGACATTCACCTGTCCTGATGTTACTTTCTCAGTCAATCGGCTTTGTCAATTCATGCACAATCCCACTGAAGATCATTGATCTGCCTTGAAACGATTACTACGGTATCTTAAACACACTATTCATCATTATCTTTTCTTTGATTCTACTTCAACAATGCATATTCAAAGCTTCTCCGATAGTGATTGGGGTGGTTGTCAAATTGGCTGTCAATCTACAAGCGGTTATGCTATCTATCTTGGCAAAAATTTAATCTCTTGGAGTGCTAAGAAGCAGCCTACTGTTGCCCGTTCTTCTTCAGAGAGTGAATACAAGGCTATGGCTAATACAACTACTGAAATCTTATGGCTGCAATCTCTTCTCTCCAAAATAGGACTCTCCTACACTCCCCCAGCTGTCATTTGGTGTGACAATATTAGCGCCATATACATGACCTCTAATCCATTATTTCATGCTCGTACAAAACATATCAAGCTTGATTACCACTTTGTTTGGGAGAAAATTCAGTGTGGCAATATTCAAGTTCGTTTTCTCTCAAGTAAGGACCAAATTGGTGATATCTTTACCAAGCCTTTGGGTCCTCGATCCTTCTCATTTTTCGTTTCTAAACTTTGTCTTCTTCCTCAACCCCAAAGGCTTACGGGGGGATGTTAAGGGACCTAGTCCAAGTCTGTTATATCTTATCATTATTTCAAATTTTGTACACAGTGTTTCATTGTTGTTATACTTCTCTGTTTTAATTGTACTGTACCTATATATTTGTATCATCTTCTCATGAATGAATACAATTAACACTTGCTCATATTATTACTTTCATATTCTTAAGCTAAAACAACTCTAATTAAAATTAAAATTCTGAATTCTATTTTCTTACTCCGCACTTTTACTTATGCAACCACTATCCTATTGTATTTACACCTCATATAATTTATGAATTGTGCATATATAATATCATATAACAATCCTTCTTACCTGCTAAGTTCCTACGATTCGCACTTACCCACAGTGCTAGAGTCATATCATTGCTCACTTAAACTAAATATCAAGTTCAAGCTCACTTACACATTTCATTTTCTTATTCAACCTTTCTTGTCTCTACTCTTTCCTAAGTGAAACAAATCTCCCTGAAATGGTTATGTAAGTTCTCATAAGACATCATTTCATTAGTTCACCTATAGTAAAGTCTTAATCATTATTGTACTTCAACTTTTATATAATAAAATGAAATAAACCACTATATTATACTAATGAATATAAATTCCATCCATTATCAGACATAATGTTCCAATAAATTGTTAAAGCCCATAATGTCCATCAACCATATATTCAAATCCCAAATCCTCATATCTCATTGTAATTCATAGTTTCCACTCTCATAGAACATATCCTGATAGATTATGTTTACCTATACCTTAACTTTTGGTCACATATATCATCTTTGTATCACAAGGTTAAATAAATCAGGATATGATTCTAATAACTATAAATCACATCCTAATGAACACACAATTCCAATGAACTCCTTATTAGCTATAAATTTTATCGACTTATAAACCAAAACATCTACCTATGTTTCTACCTCTAGTTCTTGCCATCTTCCTAAAATCTGAAATCAAATAACTTCAATAAATGTATCATTAAAGTTTCGATCCATCAACCAATATCCACTAAATTTAATATTTCTTAACTCCTGCAGAATCCATCAAACCTAGGCATCATAACCTAAGCTCTGATACCAACAAATGCGACACCCCTCTCCATCAGTACCTTAATTAGATGATTATTAATCCTAAATCACCTAATTAGAGAACCAATGTAGAGAGGCACAACTTCTAAAGTAGCCTCAAATAACTTTGCAGTTATTTTCATAATCTATCACATGGTTTGTACCGTCAATCACAACCTTTGGACTGCATAAACTATTTAGGTTGTGCAATATTCTCATGGTGGCAAATTAAATAGATATTACCAAAGATTATCTTTAAATCTCTTAAATGTAGATGACAAGAAAATAAAATTGCTAACACGCCTAAAATGTATACATCATAACTGTGCACTAGTAGGCTAGATTGTAGGATACAAGTATATGGTTATACAAAAATTATCTCCAAAATGATTGTAACCTTTTTTGTATCAACTATCCTACATAAAATAAAGTAAAGAAATAGGCATATAAGATACATCAAATCCTAGAGTATATCTTTGTCTTGTCCTGTCTAACTTCCTATCTTGTAAACACTCCGTGGTAGGCCTAGTACAATATTAAAATGCTACCTATATGCTACAATAACTTGGAAGGATAGAAGTGAGGGAGTGAGTATTTTCTAGAGAAAATACCCAGTGAGTAGTAGCATACAACGATAATATGGTAAATAAGAAATATATAACGCGGACAATTTTTACCCTTCCTTTTGCCTCACACCCAATGGGCTTACTGGCCCATAATTCGTCCAGCCCAATTTGTTTTTGCAACAGTAGGAAAGTGTTATGAACGTAACTCTAAAGGCTAAAGACATCTAACTTGTTCCGTTTTTGCCCAATTTATGGGCTATGGGCAATTGAAAAATTATGACCCATATAATAATTTCTCAGCCCATTTTTTTTAATAGAAAAATTATAATAAAAATTAAACAAGGCCCTAATATAGTCGAATATGAAATGAGTGGCGAATAACCAAATAGAAGCAAACAAGGTACAAGAATGAACACGACATGCTAAATTGAAAATTTTCAATAACTTCCATTTAATTTGCAATTTATATTAAATATAATTATCTTAAAATTTTCACTATGGCCTCCTTATAAATTTTGTGTAATGGCCAATTATATTTTTGTTACATTTAGATTATAAAATTCTTTCAATAATTTAACAGTATGTACCTCCCAACTATAGGCGTTAAGCTCACCGCCATAAAAGCTGCTTAGATAAGTAATATCATTAAATCTTTTTAAAGCACTGATTCATAATTTCAAGCGCATAGGTGCATATTCATAAGCGCATATAAATACATGAGCACAGACGCACAATTGCACAATTCACAGGTTGATATCGATATGGTGGGTACCATTAGACATATCGAAGGTTCATCACAATTGTATGCATACAAATAATACCACTTGGATTCGCCACAACAGTATATTGAATCTTAAGCACTGTCCACAAGACAGTTATCATAATAATTGGCCAATATAAATCTCAACTTCCGTCAATTCATAAACACATCGTACTTAAAAGTACGAATAAACTCTTCAAATCACGTGAGCTGCTGTGTCCCAAACACAGTCTTACGTCTCGTTGAACCCAGCCGTACCCCGGGCACAGTCTTACTACAATCTTTCCAAAACTTTGTGATGTGCTCAAATATACATATTTTCACACCATTTACTTTATAGTTGTTTATTAATTTTCCTTATAAGGCTTAGGTTTGATTTTAGTAAAAAAATCTTAATTCTGTTCTTTACAAAATTTAATATGTTAATTCATAACTTAATATTCAATACAAGGCTTGTCTTAACGTAAGTTTCTTTTTGAGTACACACACATATATAAGTTCACTTGTTTGATATGGTACTCCTTTGTGTGCAAGTGTTTAGGTGTGTACACTTAAAAATTTCATCAAATATTCCACATTGTATATTTTCAAGTAATTTTATTTGGGTTATTAATTTCATGTGTTTGAAGTACTTTACAATTGGTTTTACTCAAATTGGATATATATTAGAGAAGTTATATCAAACTTTGCTCATTATGGTCAAGTTGTTTTCTTGATGTTGCGCAATAAAATGTATTTCTCTAGAAGACTATCAAAAAAGAAAAATTTGATGTTTCCCATTTCTGGAAAAGTTATCAAGGAGATTTCTAAGTTTCTATAGGATCACAATTAACCTCATTTGGAGTTTTATAACTAAAGTTATGCTC
This sequence comes from Mallotus japonicus, assembly GCA_949634005.1. NCBI lineage: Eukaryota > Viridiplantae > Streptophyta > Magnoliopsida > Malpighiales > Euphorbiaceae > Mallotus > Mallotus japonicus. Next base: position 7,011 of record CATIWK010269774.1, read on the forward strand.
TTTTGAAGTTCACTGTACTTACTCAATAGACTGTCAACTTGATAGAATTCATAGGATGCAATCTAAAATTCATCAAATATTCTATGGTTTATATTCTTAAGTAAAATTTTCCAGATTTAAATTTGTGTGTGTCTATAGTGGTTTTCGATTGGTTTCTCACCAATTTGATTTCCGAGTTGAAAGAAATATTAAAAACACTTTGGAATGGTCGAGCCATTTACAGAATTTGCGCAATAAAAAGTAAATCTCTGAAAAACCATCAAAAAAGCATAATTTAGTTTTCACTATTTCTGAAAAATTTGTAGAGGACATATTAAAGTGTTCAAAAACTCAAAAATATGATCATTTAGAGTTACAGAGGTCCAGTTATAGCTTATATGATTTTACTGTTCACAGGTACACGAAATTTCTGAATCTTCAATGTTAAATCTTTTTGTTCTTAGATGAATTCTCACCAAGTATAAAACAATATTTACATATCTTTTAAACATTTCATATTTAAACAATTAACTTCAGCAAGTAATTTTTTTGGGAACATTAAATAGCAAGATTTTTCAAGAATCAAAATTCAACTAAGCAAGAGTTCCACGGCAAACTTAAGATTCAACAAAGAATTGGAAAGAAGATGCTTACTCCCCCAACAAAGTTCTTAGGATCAAGAATCAAAAAAGAAGGGAGAGTTCACTCACCAACAAAGATATTCAATCAAAAGGATATTCAATTAAATAGAAATTAAGGAATCAATCTAAGGCAAAGAAAGAGAATTTCATAAGATAATCAATTTAATAAAGATTAAGAGACAAATCTAAAAGAAGAGAAAGAAGAAATCTCACTCACCTTGCTAGAGCTCCTTTATCCCTTCTTCTCAATTCTCTCCTCTTCCTCTCTCTGTTTTGTTTTGTTTTTTGTTTTTTTTTTTTGTAAGTGGTAATCTCAAATTGGAGATATTCTTTTCCCTAGAGTGTAGTAATATAGTCCTCCTCTTCCTCCATGATCTAGAGATTTCCTCCTACTTCTCTTATCTTCTTCTTCTTTTTTTTTTTTTTGATGTCACATAATCATATTCTAGTACATTCCTATTATCTTCTTCTTCCTTTTTTTTTATTTTTTATTTTAGGTGATAAACATCAAAGATGGAGATAAGGACTAGGTGCTAAACATAAAAAAAAAAATGGAGATAAGGACTTTCTCAATTAACCAAAGATAAATATTATCTCTATCCCTTAAGGAATTGTCACCTACACTCTCTTCATTTTTTTTTCTAGTCCATTCAAGAGTTTTGCCATTAGGTCCTAAACCACATCCTTAATTTTCTATTATAATATCTCGAGTATATAAATATTTATTTATTATTTATGTATTTAATTTAATTTATTTTATTTTATATACATATAATTTAGGGTAATCCCAAGTACGGGTGTGACATGACATATGCAAACGAACCACAAGGAATAGTAGTTAAAAGATCTCAAAGAGAAAGAAGATCAGTTATTCCAAATAATTATGTGGTATACCTGCAAGAGTCAGATTTTGATATTCAAATTAATGAGGATTCAGTTTCATATTCACAAGGCATAAATAGTGTCAAAGTTGATAAATGGATTAATGCCATTAAAGATAAGTTGAAATCCATGAAGCAAAATAATGTCTAGGATCTTGTTGAATTATCAGAAAATTATAAAAGAGTCGGGTGTAAATGGGTCTTCAAGAGAAAGGCGACTTAGAAGGCAATATTAAAAGATATAAAACTATACTTATTGCTAAAGATTATACTAAAAAAGATGGCATTGATTATACAAAGACCTTTTCTCCAGTCTCAAAGAAAAAATCATTAAGAATAATTATAGTTACTCATTATGATTTAGAGTTACATCAAATGGATGTGAAAACAGCCTTTCTGAATGGAGATTTAAAGGAGGAGGTTTGCATGGATCAACCTGAAGGTTTTTTCATAGAAGGTGAAAGTCAAATGGTGTGTAAACTGAAAAAATCAATATATGGACTTAAACAAGCTTTCTGACAATGGTATATTAAGTTTAATACTATTATTACATCTTTTGGCTTTAAAGAAAATACTGATGATTGATGTATACATCAAAAGATCAGTGGAAGTAAGTTTATATTTTTGGTTCTATATGTTAATGATATCTTGCTTGCTACTAATGATTTAAGTATAATTCATGAGACTAAAAAATTTCTTGCAAATAACTTTGAAATGAAAGATACAAAAGGGAAATCGTATGTGATTGGAATATCAATTTTCTATGATAGATCACGTGAATTGTTAGGATTGTCTCAGAAAGCCTATATTGAAAAAGTATTTGAAAATTTTAATATGAATAGATACTCACCAGGGTTATTCTCATATAGAAAGGTGACAAAATTAGTTTTATGTAACGTCCAAAAAATGATATGAAATGTAAAGAAATGGAATCAATTCTATTTGCTTTTGTTATTGTAAGTTTAATGTACTTGCAAACATGTATCAAACTAGATATTAGTTTTGCAGTTGGAATGTTAAGCAGGTATCAAAATAATTCTAGAATTAATCATTGAAAAGCTGCAAAGAAAATATTGATGTACCTTTAAGGAACAAAGAATTACATACTCACATATAAGAGATCTAATGAATTGGAGGTGATTGGACATTCAAATTCAGATTTTGCTAGATGCCTTAATAATAGAAAGTCCACATTTGGCTATTTATTTCTATTAGCAGAAGCAACGGTATCGTGGAAAAGTGGAAAACAAATTGTCATTGCTTTATCCACTATGGATGCAGAATTTATGGCATGTTTTGAGGTCACAATTATGCATTATCGATGCGAAACTTTATTTCAGGACGTAGGATTGTTGACACTATTACTAAGACACTAAAAATTTAGTGATAATTCTGCAGTAGTGTTCTTTTCTAAAAATGACAAATACTCAAGGGTGCTAAGCATATGGAATTAAAGTATTTTGTTGTTAAAGAGGAGATTCAGAAACAAAGAGTGCCTATTTAGCATATTAATACTAAACTTATGATTGCAGATCCTTTAACGAAAGGCTTACAACTAAAATTATTTAAAGAACATGTTCTAATGATGGGCCTTGGTTGTAATGATGATTAGGATGATTGATTATGTAATGACACTCTGAGTTCTATTATGTGTTTATTATATACATTATAGATTTCCTATTTCTTATATTTGTGTACACATGATTGATTTAAAGTCAAACAAAAAAATCATTATGTGACATCATCATGCACCATTATAAAATTATATTTTTGAATATTTTCAATTATGGATATGATATGACAAATTGTAAGTGTTTTAGTATATGGAAGGGAGTGTTTGATGAAATAGGATATAATCGCTATAACTCGCATTTGACAATTTTCATATCATATTATTTTGATGAAATCATAAGAGATTAATTGTTATGAACACAATAAACATTATATTAATTTTAATTGGACCAAGTGGGAGAATGTTAAAAAGTAAACCCATAAAGTGTGATCCAATTAAAATTAATTAAAGTAAAATCCTAATTCTAATTGGATTTAAATTGTGTAAATTAATCTTGTACGTTGATTTTAGGATTACGTGATGGACATGCCAAATTAAATAAGAATGTCTATAAATATACATGTAAATTGGTCTTCTCTCTCCCCATAAAAAATACAACCCTAACTTCATCTAAATGTGTGATTAAGAATTAAGGGTCAAGAGAGAGAAACTAATTTTCTTGTGAAAGGCTTCAAGTATGAATTCTATTGCAAATTGAAGTAAGTTTTTGTCTTATCTATTTTATTGTATCATGAAAATATTATATTTTAAAGATTCTTAGGGTTTATATTTATGATGTCTTGTTATAATGAAAATCTAACACTCTCTCTTAATTTGATCGCTGGAGTCAGTTTGCTGAAACCCCGTGTAATATGTTTACTCATAGTTTGCTTGTCTTGTAGGACTTACACCCTAGGCGAACAGACCAATCGTCATTAATTCCATATATTGAAAATATATTAAAGCATTAATGAAATTTAACTATAGTACGACATTATATATATATATATTTAACGAAATTCATTGAATAACAGAAAAAAAAAACAAATTACAGAGAGTCAAGCTGAATAAGGGTGTTTTATTTTTTGCTATTATTTAATGATGTTATCTTATGGAAGGATTTATCAGAATATTGTATTTAAACATTAAGGGTATTTTAACAGTTGTTATATCATGGACCCCTGTCCATATTGTATTATGGACCAAGGGTCATCACATGTGTGAATAATAAAAGTGCGCTTTTTTTTATGCGCAGGTCTCGTTCTTCTTCTTCTTCCCAGCTCTAAGTTTTATTTATTGAACAATCATTGAACTTCCAACTCTAAGTTTCCAACTCCAAGTCTTCTTCTTCTTTTTTTATTTACAACGTCAAACATTTTTTCACATTAAAATGTCCTTTTTTTCTGTGTTAAACTTTATTTTAATTAGTTAATTTATCTTTATACTTGTAGTAATTAATAGGTTAATTGATTAAAACAATGAAGTTCATTGATCTTCACTTGTATGTTCATGAGAATTAATGAATTTGCAGCTCAAAATCAATGAATTTGCAGGTGAAGATTAATGAATTTGCAGCAAATTCATTAACATTTGCCTACAGATTCAAATGAATATGCAGGTGAAGATCAATGAATTTGCAGCTCAAAATCAATGAATTTTCAGGTGAAGATCAATGAATTTGCAGGTAAAGAACAATGAATTTGCAACAAATTCATTAACATTTGCCTACAGATTCAAATGAATATGCAGGTGAAGATAAATGAATTTGCAGGTAAAGAACAATGAATTTGTAAGTAAAGAACAATGAATTTGCAGCAAATTCATTAACATTTGCCTACAGATTCAAATGAATATGCAGGTGAAGATCAATAAATTTGCAAGTGAAGATCAATGAATTTGCAGCAAATTCATTGATGCTTACTATAGGTTCACATTCAATTTAATCTTTATTTAATAACACATGAATCTTTCTATTACAACTAATGAATTTACATGCACAAACTAAAAAAATACAACAAAATCAGTGAAAATCCAATCTAAAAAATACAAAAAGAAGAAGAAGAAGAAGAAGAAAAAGAAGAAGAAGAACAAAAGGAAGAAGAAGAAGGAGCAGTTGTGTACACTGATCTTGTTATTGTCTCTTGGCTTACCTTTTTGCTTCTTGTTTCTTGATCTTGTTTCTTTTCAAATTTGATTTCAATGAGATAAAAAATAAAAAGCTCAAAGATTGCATCAATGGTGAGGAAAGAAGAAGAAGGATAAGAACAAGAAGATGCAGTGAATGAGAATCGAGAACCAAAAATACATAAATCTTCAAATTTGATTTGAATGAGATAAAAAAAAAAGGCCAGAGTGTAAGGAAAAAAGAAGAAGAAGAAGAAGAAGAAAGCACAAAAAAAGAAGAACAGGAGCGCAAAAAAAGAAAGAACGCTAGGAAAAAAACGTGAGCTTAAATCACACATGTGAGGCACACACAGTATCATAGACAAAGAACCATGATATAATTTGTGTTGTTTTAATATATATATTTTTGTGTCTAAATATGAGGTGTTCTGAGAGCAGTTCTTATATCATGGACCCCTGTCCATGATGTAATATAAACCCCACACGTGTGAGATAAATAAAAAAATGCGCGCATCTTTTTGTTTTCCATCAACGTCTTTTTTATCACATAGATTCATTAATCAGGCGATGATATAGAGTTGAGCTAGTTTCTCAACTGTTATGTTAGCTCCTTTCCTTGTGTCAGCTCATTAACAATAGTCTTTTGCTCCCAATCCATTTTGTAAATGCTGTTAACAAGACAAAGATACCACTACTTACTTGAAGTAGGAACAAAGTGAGAAGAAAATACTAATTAAGGCACTATTCTCGTATCTTGCACAAGGCTTGAGAAGTTGGGTTTTGTGGTATGAGAAGGATGTGTTGTTGGAATATTAATTGATAATCAATGAATCTGCAGCTCAAAATCAATGAATCTGCAGCTCAAAATCAATGAATCTGCAAGAAGAAGAAGAAGAAGAAGAAGAAGAAGAAGAAGAAGAAGAAGAAGAAGAAGAAGATTTAACTCAACTTGGAAAATTCCTCGAACGAACTAAAACAAGATTGCAAAGTTTTGTTCAAGTCATTTTCACTACAAATTTAATAGAAGCTTCCTTGTGAGAAGGCTGAGAATAAAAATCAATTAGTTAACTTC
>CATIWK010269785.1:0-13893 GCA_949634005.1 Mallotus japonicus
AAAATGAATATCAACGCAAATAAATGTTCACCAAAACTCTCTAACATCTTAAATGAGGTTTAGTAATAAGTATTTATAGTTGGGGATGGAAAACTAGCTGTTAGGAAGCCATTCAACCATCCCCAAACTTCTCTTGCTTTATTAAATGTTCCTTCAACTTTTTACGTGAAACTAGAGGCTTACGATCATGACCATGCTCATTATGATCATGACTTATGAGTAAAATAGTTGCTGTATTTTGAATATGACCATTTGAAGGATGATAGCTGGATCATGACTGCCATCAAGATCGTGAGGGTCACTACCTTTAAGCTTCCTTTTAGTGTTTATATTTATCACGACCAAGATCATGCCCCTCATGATCTTGGTGGTTACTACCTTCTTTAGCTCTTCTCGTGTGCTTTTTCTTATGATCGTGATCAACCTTGATCATGAGCGTGACTTGGCGGCTCACGATCGTGACTAAGACCATGAGGGTCTTTGTACAAAATTATCGAACTTGCTCATTTGACTCACGATTGTGATCCTATGCTCACAATTGTGAGCAGGCTTCTCACCAGCTGCCTCATAGTTATGATGGAGACCTGAGGGTTTATGTCCTGAATTTACTTGAACCATATTGAAGGAGTTGGATCGTGGGGATGCTCGCAATCATGACTCGTTCCTTGCCACTTTGTGAAACTTGAAATTTTCATATTTAAATAAGCATTATAATGAGCCTATCTTATATAGACTTAAATCACACACATTAGCAACTCAAAATTGAGTTCTTAAAGTGAAAATAGAGGTGATTAGACCTTGATCATGCAAATAGTCAATAATATCCCCTTTTTTATTTTGAAAATTTTTTTTGAGTGAAATAAAAGATAAATTTTATACAAATGTGTGAATTTAAACTCTTCCTTAATGTGTGCATGGAGTTGTAACATAACTCCCCCTCAACATATGCACATTTATAATAGGATTATAGATTCAATGCATTCAAGTTTCAATTTTACTAGTTTTAATTGTAAATTTAAATTCATTCTAAGTTATAGTTTATGCTTAGTTCTTCAAATTCATTAAGTACCATTAATGGTTCTTGAATTCAAATGTCATTTGCATTTTAAATAGCATTCAGATTTATTAAAATGTAATAAGTTTCAAATTTAATGCACACATAAGTGTTCAAACAAATACATATTCTCCCTATTTTGTCAAAGTACAAAAAGAAATTTAGAATAAAAGTTAGATATGCAAATACATGTAAAAGAGAAGTTTCATTAACTGAAAAAAGAAAGTACATGTTGACCAAGAAACATAGGACATGAAAGACTAACGTAAAGACGTGAGAAAACTAATAAGACACTTAAAATATAAAAATTGAAAATAAGAAATATAAAAGGAAAACAAAGAAACGAAACTATTCTTGACCATCTCCCTCTTGCCCATCATGACCTTCTTGTGGAGGTTGAGGAGGCCATTGACATTGTAAGTTATGGTATTGGTAGAGATAATGGACATCATGCTCTAGATGGTCCAATCTATTATCCACTCTATCAAACCTTGCATTGAAATGAGTCTCCATACGGTCAAACCTCATATTGAAGTTTGATTCTGATATGATCCTAGTCTCCAAAGATGAAGATTATTCATGTTAATAAGTCAACTTCATTCAAGACAAGAGCAATTCGTATAAATTCATATTTTATGCAGCAGCTTCGGTATTTTAACTATAAATCACTCTACAAAGCTTAGATTGAAGCAATTCAAAAGGATATAGAAAGATAAGACAGAGATATACAACTTTGATGAAGAAAGATAAGGCTAATTAGATTTTCTTCATGGGCCAAAATTATGAGAGATTATCAGATTGTGAACAAAACTAGGTAGACTGAACATACATCAGTAAATGAACCGTATCTCTCTCAGTATAGATCCAAATGGAGTGAATCAGGATGATGCTTAAATCTTACATCAAAGGTTATAACTTTCATGTTTTGGGCTTGAACCAATTCGGCCTTCCTCATGATGAAAAGTGCACTACAAGCTGCTGTATATGTAAATCCGAATTTAATCATGATTGTATTTTCTTATTTAGGTAGGATTATATTTTCTTATTTGAGAATTATTTTGTTTTCTTGTTTAGTTAGGATATTAATTAGGTTTTATTTAGGGTTTCTTTAAGCCTATATAAAGGCCTTATTTTATGTAAACTTAAAATAGAATGGATGATTTATAAAATATAGAGAGTTTTCTTTTTTGGTTACTTGGTTAACCATATGACGCCCTTTGTGGCGTATCACTTCTACCTTTCATCTTATAATAGCTAAGTATCTTGCTTCAATAATAAGCAAGGGGTTTAGCTCCATCTCTATGTTTGAATTTGGAACTTGATTTGAACTTCCCTTTAGAGCGTGGGTTTTGGGTTCATGTTGGATGCGCGTTCTATCTCTTTATATGTAGGGTTCGTATCAGATTCCATAATGTTCATACAATCAAAGAAATTTGTGACCCATTATTGTTCATCCTCCATGGCTTGGGCAGTTCTTAAGGTCACTTCACTCCTAGTCCTTCTCCTTTGAGGCATTTGAGTAGGGGGAGCCTCTTGAGTGTCTCTTAACTCTTTTGCTTCTCCTTCTTCTCCTTCTTGAGCCTTAAATGCCTTTTTTTGTTGAAAGATGAACTCCATCTCCTTATTGTGACCCTCTTAAGGAGCGTCATCCTTCTATACCTAAAGGTTGTTAACCTTTTAAATTATTTTGAATATTTAAGGAATGTCTCATCAAGGAAAAGTGAATGGATGGAGTCAAGGTTATTTAGGTTGATTTGGAAGGCTTGGGCAATTCTAATGACAATGCCTGCAATACAAATGGAACTGACCACACTATCACTTAACAACCAAAGTTTCCATTGCATCAAAATAAAAGATGTTAAATTGATTATAAATTTGCAAAAGAATTTTTACAAAAGATGTTAAAAATACTGCATCAAAACAAATTTTTGTAAGTTGATAAGCAATTTGAATTTATTAATTTGATATTGAAAATTTAAAAGCAGATAACAACTCCATCCTAGAATATCCTACCCATGAATTTTTCCAAAATAAGTAAAAAGATCCCAATAAAAAATAGACAACCACCATATGAAAATAAAGTTTAAGAAAAATAAATAGCAACCACTTCCTCATTCATCAAAATTAAAGCTTGGAAAGTAGCCATTTAAGATGAAACAAAAACTCAACCATAAACACCAACTCAACATAAAATGTATTTATTTCCTCCTTAAAAGGAGAAAGATGTTAAAATTTGAATCTCCAAACTAAAGAACCATCCAAATCTAGCATTAGCCTTGAAGAACACACAATCTAAGGGATTAACTAAAGAGTTTGTAAACAAAGTTCTTAAGAGCAAGTAGGAAAATAATTTGTTTTACAAAATCTTAAAGCTCTTTCCTAAAAGAATTTGAAAGTATTTCTCAAAAACCATTTCAAAGTATTACTCAGAGAATTTTTAAAGAACTTCTTAAAGTATTCAAATTTTCTAAAAGTTTTTAAAATAGTTTGGGTATTGAAAATGGTTTTTGTTATGATAATCCTTTAGATGCATTATAAAATCATTTTCCTCAAAATGGTATTATAAAACTCATTCTCTCTTAAATCCTCAATTGTATTATAATAGGGTCATAATAAATACAGGATCTATTCAATTTAAACACTTCACTAAAAAAGACCCAAAAATACCTTGTGAGTGAGCTGAACATGGTAGTCCAAGCCTACAAATGGTTACAACTATGCAATGAGAGGACATCCAGGGGTATAGTTTTAGTATGTATGATGTCCACCTTTCCATATAGTGGGAACTTGACCTTTTGGTACATAGTCAAGGAATGCCACCTAAGGAATTAAACCATAAACATCCTAGTAGCAGAGCAAAAGTTGAAGGAATGTCCAACACAATGAACTCAACAACCGATTTAATCTTCTTCATAAAAGTTCCATCCACTGGCTTCTTGGAGTCATCAAAAGCCCAAATAATCAGACTCAAGCCCTCTAAATGATGTGCACTTAGCCTAACCTTATAAAGTAGCCTCAAGGACATATATTGATGGTCGACCCATCATCAACCATAATACAAGAAATCTTCTTTTCCTTGATAATTGCCTGAATAAAAAAGGCTTATTGAGAACTCACACTCTAGTGTATATCATCATAAAAAAAGGTGATTATATTGACTGGAGTATGAATTAGTTGTGCAATCATATCTCCAATTTTTATCCAAATCTTGGTATTGTATAAGGCTTGGACTGGGACATCATAGTGCTTTCCAAATGCCATGAGCAAGTCCTAAACACTTGCTTAAGCCTATGTCTCCTTAAGTTGCTTTCAAATGATGTCCTCTTCCTTTTTTGATGTTAGCTCACTCTCCTTTGCTACTTTTCCTTTCACCATATCTTTTTATTTCTTTTTCTCAATAGGCTAGTCGAAGCTTTTACTTCTAATCATATGGTTGACTTTAGCTACTTCATCTTAAATCCTATAAATCTTGCAGACTAATTTTTTAACTTCTTCTTACTTAAATTTTCTATCTTTGTTACTTCCTCCCCATTCTAGAAGGTATATTATTCTTCTTCTTCGTCCTATATAATAACTTGATGCCCTCCTTAATACTATTCTTGGGTGTTTCTTTTCTTGTTTGGGCTCTCATTTGAATAGCGTTGCTCGTCCTCAAGGGGTCTATCCCTCACTAAAGTATCCTTGATGTGTCATCTTGCTATATACTTAAAATATGTCTTTCTAATGTTCTACTTAGTAGTCTCCAACTCATGCTTAGTGACATTAAGATAAATGTTGCATTCATACTACTTGATGAACTTCTAGATTAACATCAACCATTTTTTTCTTGATCTCATCTTCCAAGTCAAAGAACAAAGCTTTTTGCTCTTCATATAGCGAAGTGAAGAACAAGTGAACAATCTATGACTCAATAGCCTAATGGCAGCCATGAAAGTAGCATACGATCTCAAATGCACCTTAGGATCAATGGTCCCATCAAACTTAGTGAAGTAAAGGAGCTTGAAATCATCTAAAAGTAGCTCATCCTTGAAGAGTGCCAAATCAGTGAAATCTTAGTTCCTTCCAACAATCTTATCCTTAATATGAATTTAAATTATGCCAACTTGTTGGCTAGCATCTTGGTCTCCTTCGAGGATTTAGGTTCGGTCTAATTGGGTAAATAAACATATGGCTATAGTGGTGCTCCTCTCAGAGCTTATAGTACTTATCATCTTCTTTGGCCTTGATCGGAGTATGCATTATTGCCTTTCCCTTGTCGACCCTTGAATTACCTGAACTAGATGCCTCATCAAGATTCCAGCCATCTTGGAAATTTAGAACCTCCTTAAGGGTGGTTTTATCTTCGCTTGGAGGATATCAACCACAATGTCATCATGAACCATCTTCTTAAGGATTCCTCTCAATAAGTCCTCAACCCCTACCCTTAGTTGTGATTTTGGTCACCCATGTTAAAACTCTAATTATAACTAATGTATCTAAAAAGTCTACTTTATGTGTCCCTTTTCCACTTTCTATGACAGAGCTTATGCAAAGCTATGACTCTTTATAAAACCATTGAGTTAGTATAAAAAAAGATGATGTGTATGCATGCTATGACCCAAAAAAATAGTAAGGTAAGAATGTATGCATAAAGTGCGCATGTAGGACCCTGTTATCATGTAGTATGATTGCAAAAAATATAGGTTAGCAATGTATCTACATGTATGAATGTATGCATGTAAAAAATCTATACAAAAGTAAGTAAACAAAATAAAAATAAAAGAATGGGTTAGCATTTTTTGCAAAAAAAAAAAAAAAACCAAATATAAATAATACTTCTTTTTAACCTTATTACTCCACAAGGTATCTCTAATTTTGTTCTTAGGTGGTCTCTAATCCACGATCATTGAGGGACAATAGACCTGTGCTTATGCTTGAGCAATGTTGGTCTTTTTAAAAAGTTACAAATTAGAACTTGAGGGTTAACTAAACATATTATAGTGATTAACAAATATTATCAACACAAGCAGCAAATGACTACTACGTAATGTTTGCAAGCATGAAAATGGATACCCAATTACACATTACTGATACAAGAAGTCCATATAAGAAACATAATGGCATCAAGTCAAGCATGACTTTTACATCCCCCACATTCCTTGACTGCACAAGGTTTGTAAACATTATAGTGGATATTTAGCATATACATTTCTCATACAGTTTGACATATTTACCATGAGATATGTAAGGTTCACTCACAAGTTAGTTATTTATTACTTTTAGAGTAGATTTTTGTAATCTAAACAAAACACCTCAACTATGCCCTCTATTTTGAAAGGAATAAATGATGGGCATTCTTAGAAATTATCATCCAAAAGTAATATAACCAACAAATCCATGTCGACAATATAACAACATCAAGTCATGTGCAATTTTCTTGTTTCTCGCATGCTTAATGGCATAAGGTTCACAAGAATCATAGCAGATAACTATTATGCATGCATTCTTAATGGGCCTAATAGTTTAGTATATATAAACAATATTAAAAGAACATCAACATCATTTGGAGATTTCAAAACATGCTGGCAAAATTTTGGTAGGGTAACATACAAAGTTTTGTGAAACCTTTATGGGGATTTCTATTAATTTATCTATATAGGTTGAGGCTAGGCTTATGGCTACGATCCCCTTAAATAAAATCAATAGAACCTATCACATGGCCTCACCTATTTGAGAGTGGTACAAACCACACACGTTCTCCCTGACTTAAGTGGAATTGAGGGTGTTTAGTGTATGATAAGTACATGATCATCTAAGTACTAAGGTGGAAGTTTGCAAGTGTAGTAAAGATAATACAATATAATGAAAAATAATGTAAGTAGATATTATATAATGATAAGCAACCCATTTATAGATAGTCACTCCTTTTTTATCCCTAGTGGAGTCACCATAATAAGTGAGTTGGATATAGTGGTGTAGGCCTTACAGATGGTTGCGACCATGGCACTGAGGGGACCAGATGTAATGTAATCAGTTAAGGAACCTTTTGGAACCTAAAGAAGTCTCGTCTAAAGGAGTCGCTACTGGATTGCTTAGGAAATAGGAGATAATCTTGGCACTAAGAAAAACTATCTCTTAAGCCAAAGATTTTGAGTTTGAGGTCATTTTTTACTTGGCTACTTTTAATTAGGTAATACTCCTCACATATTTCCAATCACCTTAGTTTTAGTAAATGACAATAATATATACAAACACACATCCATCTATCCATAACAATAATAAGAGAGAAGGGAAAAGAAATATTTACAAATATTTACATAATTTTTCTTGTAAATATTAAAAAGGAAAAGAGTATAGAAAAGTAAATCTACCCTTAAATCTAATTAAAACCCCTACAAAATAAAGGTTAGCATAACACTATTCACATCCATGCTATCATATATACCACCCACATGAATATAAACTAAAAAAGATAACAAGATAAGTCAAATTAGGAAGACAATAATGATATACCCTAAAACATGCCAAAACATGTCGATAAAGTACAACGAAAGCATACTATTGGAAAACAAATAGGTAATTTGCACTTCCCATCCTTAACATTTTAATAAGACCCCATTACTATCCCAAACATTTAATTTGTCACTTAACACTCCTAAAAATTTTAATTTTGATCCATTAAAGATAGTTTTGACTTTTTTTTTTGTTTACAAAATTGCAGTATGCTGATTTATATCCATACACATTAGTATTATTCTGCTAATATTCCATGTCATGTGGATAAAAGTGAACATACAAGAAATTTCTCAAATTGAAAAAGGCAAAAAGGACTTTAGTGAGAAAATTTCTAGAGTTTTAAGTGAGTAATTGAATGTTTAGGACATTGGTGTGTGTTGACAATAGAGATTTGACTTAGCACTATTTAAATCACGATCCCTTTTTTCTTGTTACGGAAAAATAGAGGGACAATGAGGTGAATACTGGAAGAACGCCTATGGATGACATAAATGCATTTACAATCCCAGATCCCAACCATAAGAAATAGGGAGTCGTGACTCGGTATTAGTCGAGAACTTGTCTAGCTAGGGACTAAGCAAACTCGAATATACATCTCATTTAGAACCAAATCCGGCCACAGGATATATCAATTGGGTTCGGATGTTGATGTTAACAGGAGTAGACTCTTTATAATTCGAAACATCCCCATACTATCCGGACGCTAAGCAGGGCTGACCTTACTAGTTAAGACAATGCTTCCAAAAGATATGTACTATTTTAGATCATCCACTACATGAAATATAAACACAATATATACACATAAACACACCAAAAAGTACAAAATACATGAATATGATACATTATGATGCATGGACATGGCAAAATGCAAGATAAAAATATAAATATACAAAACATGGCAATTAACTCTACATGTCATGGCAATCATGATTTGTATAGAATAATGAGTATAAACATAGCATAAATGGCATAATCATAATATGTCATGAGAATTTCTAAGCATGCAATCCTAAAAACTTCACAAAAATAAATCATGCAAAACAAAACAAAATAAAATAAATGAGAACATAGGTTAGAATGACAAACACTTTTGTGAGCACTGCCTCCCTTGATGCCTTTGAAAATTGAGATTTGGGGCCATATTGAAAATATGTTTTTGAAATAAAGAAAGAAAAGAGATATAAAAGAATTTAAAACCATGAATGAAAATTTAATAATTGAGAGAACATTTTATTTCTAACGAAAATTGAAAAAAACTATTCTATTGAAAACTTTCAAAATAATGAATTTTTGGGATTTGAAATATAGATTTTGAGAAAATAATTTAAGAAAATTTTATGATGATAATTGTTTGAATATGTTGAAGCACTTAATCTATAATATGAATAATCCATCAAAATAATTCTTAAAACATATGTTTTGTACTTTAGATAGATTAAATTCATACTACAAACTATTGCTTTTTCATAGTTCAATCAATTATCATCATTAAAAAACAAGATAAAAGAAAAATTAGAAAAAGAAATGTTCCGGTAAAGAAAAAATATGTAGAATTAATTTGGTTGGATCAAGGATCAAAATTTATTACCAACACAAACAAGCACATATTAAAATAACACACAAAATAATATTTCCATAACATATGTTCACTAAATAGAACAAAAAGAATGAGATTTTTAGAAAAAAGAAATTGAATATAATATAATTTTTAATAGTAGCAATAAAGTGCAATTAAAATAAAAAAAAGAGATTGAATGGAAAATATTATCAACTAATAGAAATAAGAATTTGAGAAAAGAATTAAAATAAAAACTTAAAAGAAAAGATAAAAATATGTTTAAATGGGATTTTTAGAAAACATATAAAAAAGGATTTTAAACTACAAAAATATAAAAAAAGACGATAACATCAATAAGAATTGGATAAAGTCAACAAATAATAATTTTTTTTAAATAGTGCAAGATCATCATAAAGATAATTATCAAAAGAATCATAAATCCAAAGGATGAATATGAGAATAAAAATCAAGAATTGAAATAATAGGGAAAATATGGAAAATTGATGATCAAAAGCATAACAAGAGTTCATATATTAAATTAGATTGATATTAAACAATAAATATGGGAAATAAAGAAGAAAAGCATGCAGGAAATTAATGAACAAGAATAAAACAACAATATACAATAAATGACACCAATATTGAACTACAAATATGGAACTTGAAACATAAATGGAGAATTAAGAGGAGTGGTGATAAGATAAATATAATTAAAATGGTAACATGAGCATGATAAATGATAAATATAAAACATGGACTAAAAAAGAATACAAATGCTAATGTCATGGAAAAATCAATTAACAAAATATAGAGAATAAGCAAGATAATGTAGAGTAGAGATTGAGATAAAATTGAGATTGAAACTAAGTGATATCATAGACATGACAAATAAAGAGCAATAAAAGTAAATGGTTAGTGAATAAAACACGAAATATAAAATATACATATATATGACATAATAGTGTGTGTGTATATATATACTATATAGTAATTTATGTAATATATACATATAGTTATAGGTTGGGATTGAGAGTTCGATGATCTAGGATGTGATTAATATATATATATATATAGTTATAGTTATAGGTTGGGATTAAGAGATCGATGATCATCAACAACATAAATAAATAATAAGCAATAAATAAAGTGTTTGAAAAGTAAATAGCATGAAAAATAAATGTTAGATGTTAGTTACAGTTAGTAGGAGTTAGTAGAATTACCTTGAGAGATTTGATAATTAGAATTATATAAAATGCAAGAGATGATGCTAATGCAAATGCAGGATACATATAAACAATAATAAATTTGGAGTGCATGCAAATGCATATGATGCATGATGCAATTCGGGGTGCATGCAAAATGAATGTAAATTCCAGGGTGCATGTAAGAATGATAATGATGCAAGCCGGGGTTCATGCAAAATGCATCTAAGAATCTAAAAATGAGGCACACAAGTGGTAGTGATATACAATCAAGCAAATAAAATGCAAACAAGTACATGAGAATGCATGCAATGGAAGAGTACAAGAGACAAACAAAAGGATTAGTAATCATAATCAATAAGATAAGAAAAGATGGTTAGTAATAATGAGCAATATTGACTAATAACAAAAATTAAGGTTTGTAATCAATAAAATCCAAAAGTGATATGATGAATGAAAGTTAGCAATAAATAAATTTAATAATTAAAGATCGGGAACCAAACTTTACAAGGGTCACATAACATACACACATCATTCATACACACTATCATCACAACTACATTATCAAATTGCAAACAAAAAAACAATATAATCAAAATCAAAGATATAACCACATCATCATATAAAGATCACAGACATACAGTCATATATCAAGTAAAATTAAAAATAAGTACAACAACACAAGAGTTTACAACCATATTATCACAAATTAAACAAGAATAATCACAATTACAATCATAAACACAAGGAAACATCTTGATCTTGATCTTCAACCAAAAGCATTAATTAAAACTCTAAAGGAAAGTAAATCAAGAAAAGATTGAAACAAGAGTTGAAAATTGAAGAAAAATCACTTAAAAATAAAAATAAATAGGAAATAAATAAAATCAATCATCCGAGGACCATTGAAAACCATTTAGATGATGTATAAATATCAAATGAACACATAGAAGCTTCAAGGCCCATCCTTGGAATAATTTTGGAGCAAGAAAATGAAGTGTTCAAAGTTGAGGACTATTTGGACAGAATTCAGGGAGGGATGACACCATATAGTTGGATTTACAAGGAATAACTGGCCAAAGTGTTCTTTTGCCTAAAACAGAAATTTTAATGGTCCTAAACCCCAAACTAAAGATAAAAAGTTGGAAAAGCTTTTTTAAAAAGTGTTTAGCCTCAAAAAATTGAGAAACACTGACCAAACACAAAAGTTTTACTATAAGAATTTTGTGATTTTGTGACAATTGAAATTTTCATATTAGTTCAAGAAATCTTCACCATATATTTAAAATGACAAATTTTTATCGTCGCAGCGATCATCATGGCAAGTGCGTGGTATTTTGTTGCGGTGACGATTTTTTTATTCGTCATTTTAAAATTATTAAAAGTGACAATAATGACTTTCATCACTTTATATATTGGCATATAATGAAGAAATTTTCTACTATTTAATGATGAAATAGCCGTCACTAATGAGTTGATTTCGTCGCCATAAAACAATAGTTAATATGGCAAAACTCATAATTTGTAACCTATAAAAATTATTTTGTGACAAATGAGATGAATTCAAAGAAAATCCATAATCATATTGGTGACACCATAATTGTCACCACTAGATCTCATAAATCGTAATGAAAAATATTCAAAACTACGATGATAATAAACTTTCGTCATAAAAAATTATTATGAATTAGTGAAAAAATGTGTTTGTCATTAATGATCATTATTTACATGACAAAAAAAAAAATTCGTTTCATATTATAACTTAATTTCATCAATATAAAACGTTAATATGATGACCAATATAAATCATCACAATTTGTTTTAATTAATGTAATCAGAGTACAAAATATAGAAATGAGAAGAAAAGATTTCTTGTTATCTTTATCAAATGTGCAAACATATATATATACAAGTATAGAGCTAGAAAGTCTTCTGCAATGGCTAGAAAGTCAGATATACAGGTTGTAATAGTTTGACTATTAGAGCCTTTTAGTCTGACAATCAGACTGTAACATTACAGTCTATGATTACAATCTGTAACACTCCCCTTCAAGCTGGAGCATAGATGTTGATCATGCCCAGCTTGTTACAAAGATAATCCATCTAAATCCCATTAAGAGCTTTTATAAAGATATCCCCTAATTGTTCTCCAGTCTTCACATATCTTGTAGAAATCAAGCCTTGTTGAATTTTCCCATGAATAAAGTGACAATCAATCTCAATGTGTTTGGTTCGCTCATGAAAGACTGGATTAGATGCAATATGAATTGCAGCTTGGTTGTCACACTATAATTTGGCTGGCATTGAGACCTTGAGACCTACTTCACTAAGGAGCTGATACACCCACATTATTTGACATACAGGTTGGAACATAGCTCTATATTCAAATTCTGCAGTTGATCAGGAATACTACATTATGTTTCTTACTTTTCCATGAAACCAAATTTCCTCCAACAAAAACACAATATCCTGAAGTGGATCTTCAATCTTCCTTACATCCTGCCCAATCAGCATCTGAGAAACACTCAATTCTAGTATGACCATGATTGCTATATAAAATACCATGTCCAGGAGCTCTTTTTAGATAGCCCAAAATTTGTTCTACTGCTTTCCAGTGATCAATAGTTAGAGATGACATGTACTGGCTAACCACACTAATTGAATATGCAATATCTGGACAGGTCATAGTAAGATAATTTAACTTCCCAACCAATCTTCTATATCTCTCAGGATCTTCAAACAATTCACCATCTTTTGTAAGTTGCAAATTAGGAACCATTGAAGTAGTAAATGGTTTAGTCCCCAATTTTCCTGTTTCAGATAGTAAGTCTAGTACATACTTTCTTTGAGACAAGAAGATTCCTTTCTTACTTCTGGTCACTTCAACTCCCAAGAAATACTTTACCGTTCCCAAATCTTTAGTATGAAATTGAGTATGAAGAAAGGATTTAAGAGATGAAATCCCTGTAGTGTCGCTACCAGTGATCACAATGTCGTCTATATAGACAACTAAAAGAATGATGCCACCATCAGATTTCTTATAGAAAATAGAGTGATAGGACTTACTCTTATGCATGCCAAACTTCTCAATAGCCTGACTAAACTTGCCAAACTAGGCACGAGGATTTTGTTTTAGGCCATACAAGGACTTACGAAGATGGCATACTTTCCCATACTCCCCTGAGTAACAAAACCAGGTGGTTACTCCATATAGACTTCTTCCTGAAGATCTTCATGAAGAAAGGCATTTTTAATATCTAGTTGATGCAAAGGCTAATGATGAGTAGCTGCTATAGAAATAAAGAGTCTGACAGAAGTAAGTTTAGCAATAGGAGAAAATGTGTCAGAATAATCCACTCCATATGTTTGAGCATATCCTTTAGCAACAAGTTGAGCTTTCAATCTAGCAACAGATCCATTAAGATTAACTTTTACTAAAAACACCCATTTGTATCCAATAGCCTGTTTTCCTATAGGTAAATTTTCCAAGGTCCAAGTTCCATTGACATCCAAAGCATTCATCTCCTCAATCATTGCATCACACCAGCCAGAATGCGCTAAAGCTTCATGAACAGTTTTAGGGA
>CATIWK010269814.1:0-17235 GCA_949634005.1 Mallotus japonicus
AATAATAATAATAATAATAATAATAATAATAATAATAATAATTATTATTATTATTATTATTATTATTATTATTATTATTATTATTATGTTTTTTTTTTAAGTTTAGTGGCAATAAAGTCTTTTAATTTTGAAATAGTGCATTTGTTGAAGGGCAACTTGTTAGGTACCTGCTATATACACTCCATTGTCATTTTTTTTACAGGTTGCTATTCTTAATTGTTATAATGAAAAGTTAATGTATCAATTTGTCAAATTTTAAAAAGTTTAACTACTAAAAATGTCTTTATCACGTTTATAAATAGGTAGAGAGGGGAGAGATTTTTCCTCACAAATCAAAATTCTCTCAAAATTCTTTGCATATGTACATTCAATATATATTATTTATTCTATAATAATATAATATTTTATTTATTTATTTACTCTCTTAATCTATAATAATTTTTATTTATTTCACTCTCTTAGAAGTTATCACTTTTTTTATTCACTTTCCAAATTTTTTTAACAAAAAATTGCAAGTGGAAGTGGAAGAAGTGGTAAATCAAAATCACAATATTTTGGTGAATCACAACCAAATATTATTGATTTGGATAATATGGTGGATAATTTGGAAGATAATTATCCAACACAAGAAAGTCAAGAAGCTTGTGTGGATGAAATTGCAACAAATATTCCACCAGAAGTTGAAAAAAAAAAATTTGGTTCAATTACAATCGAACATTTTTAAAGTGCATTTTAAGAGGCAACGAAATGTGGATGACACATATGATGTCATTTGTAGTTATTGCCCAATGTTACAAATTTAAAGTTAGAGGTGGCTATAACACATTTAAAAGACATTTGATGAGTAAGCATTCAACACAAATTGGTGTTGAAAAAAGACAATCTCAAATTTTCGAATACGTAACATCCTCTTATTATTCTCATTTATTTAAATATAGTTATTAACAAAATAAAATAGAATGAGCTAGAATTATTAGTATGAAACATTTATCTTTTAGTTTTGGTGAAAAAAGTATGTTTTATTAATTATTGTCAAAAAGCATTAAATTCACAAACTAAACGTGTGCCTAAAAATACACTAAAACGTACTAATTAAATTTATATAAACAAGAAAAAAAGATTTGCAAAAATTATTTATAAAATTCAATGGACATGTATGCATATGTAATGATATTTGGAGTGATCACTGGCAAAATCACTAATACATGGGAATTACATATCATTGGATTTGACAATGAATGGTTATTACAAAAAAAAAAAAAATATTGCATTTAGAGTTTTTGATGATCGGCATACCGCCGATAATATTTTTAGATTAATAAAAATATTTTAGAAGAATATGAATTAGTAAGAAAGATTTTTTTCTATTTCTTTTGATAATGTGACTGCAAATACCACATCAAATAATGATCTCCAAACTCTTTATCAACCAAATATTGGAGGTAAATTTTTTCATGTTAGATGTGCATGTTACGTTTTAAATTTATGTGTCCAAAATGATTTAAGATCTTTGAATGTGCTCCTATCACCTATTAAAAAAATTTTCATTTTTATGGACATATCCACAAATTATGAAATCTTGAGGAAAATTCTGTAAAAAAAAATGGTAAGAAAACAAAATCCTAAGAGATGTTCTCACTCGTTGGAATTCTACTTACGAATTATTAAACGAGTCATATAGATATAGAGATTTATTGTGCACATTTAATTCTAATAATGTGTCACAAATTAATTTATATCCACAAAATTTAGAAGTTTGAACAAAACTTTTAGATATTTTAAAAGTTTTTAATGATGCAACATATGTTTCAAGTGGTGTTTATTATCCTACATCTCATTTTATTGTTAATTGAATGCATTAATATTGTTAGTGCATTACAAGAACATGAAAATGATATTATTTTAAGAGAATCAATTTTATTAATGAAAATAAGATGGTTAAATTATTTTAAATTTATTTCATTAATTAATCTTGTTGCATGTGTTTTTTATGTTATTTTTTTTTATCCTAGATGTAAATTAGATAGGTTACATGATTATTTAAGTATATATTATGGATGCTTAGGTCTTATAGATGATAATGATATTGATTTAATAATTAATAATGTTAGAAGAATATTAGTAGAATTATCGAATGAATATAAAAATTATGTTAATTTTTCTATTCCTAGTTCTATTTCTTCTTCTTTTACTACTACTACTAATACTTGTTCAAGCTCAAGATAATCAAATGAAAATTAGTATGAATGATCATGTCTTGATGCAAGAACACAAAAAAATCTTGAGAATCATTCGGTTCATCTTTCGAACTTAACATTTATATAACAACCATTTTTGAGTTTAGTGATAGCAAGTCA
Source organism: Mallotus japonicus (assembly GCA_949634005.1). Lineage (NCBI taxonomy): Eukaryota > Viridiplantae > Streptophyta > Magnoliopsida > Malpighiales > Euphorbiaceae > Mallotus > Mallotus japonicus. Next base: position 2,358 of record CATIWK010269814.1, read on the forward strand.
GATAAAGATTTTCCTCGTCCTTGATTGGTAGAGTCGACACCAAAATACATTTCCAGTCCTTGCACTAATTGCTAAATAAATTTTTCTAAGTTCAGTTCAACGATTGTCGTTAAACAAGCATTTAGTGCTGGAGAAAGTATTTTGGATGAGACTCAATCTTCAATGACTTCAAATTTTTGGAGGCATAAATATGCGTTGATGATTGAATTAGAGTGACATTAAGGACAAAAGAAATTGAAAGAGTACAACCGATGGAGGAACGGAAACTTCAACTTCTGGCATAGGAAGTGATTAAATTTATAAGTTAAAGCAACTGTTATACCATGGACACACTTGTGAATCAAAAAACACGCGCTCTTTCTTTTTTTTTTTTTTTGCGTCAATTTTTTTTCACGTAAAACACCCTTTATTTGTGTCAAACTTTATTTTAATTAGTTAACTTCCCTTTATACTTGTAAAAATTAATAGGTTAATTGATTAAAATTATGAGGTTCAATAATCTTCACTTGCATGTCATTGAGAATTAATGTATTTTCAGGTCAAAATCAATGAGTCTACTGCAAGTTCATTGATATTTGCCTATAGGTTCAATGAACATGCAGGTGAAGATCAATGAATTTATAGCCCTGCATTTTTATTAACCTTCACCTGTAGGTTCATTGACCTTCATCTGCAGGTTCACATTCAATTTAATTTTAATTAATAACACATGAACCTCCAATCAATAACACATGAATCTCTACGTTATAATTAATGAATTTATATGCACAAACTAAACAAATACAACAAATAATACAAAAAGAAGAAGAAAAATAAGAAAAATAATGAGCAACTGTTGGGTTCCTTCAATGCAATATCCCAACAGTCGAACTAGATTTTTATGCCTCATATGATCAATGGCCTCTACTTCAACCCTAAAATCTTTATCAACTTGTCCCCTGTAAATAAACAAACAAATAAATAAAATAGAAAACACTCTATTCAAAAAATAAACTTTTCCTATGAAGATGGTAAAAGTAGGATTCTATGGGATTATGATATCAAATAGCTTGAAATTAAATGGCAGGAGTACCATTAATTAGGTGGCCCTGATATACAACTCTGTATCCTCCGTCATCTGTAATATTATCCTTGGAAAAGCGGTTGGTCACAACTTGCAGAAAAAATAAAGTGCAGAAAAAATAAAGTATAGAAAAGAGGGGAGGGATTATGACCGGAGAAGAGGAAAAGGAAGAGGAGAAGAGAAAAATGTAGAAAAGAAGAAAAAGAAGAAGAAGAAAAGTGCGTTAAAAAAAAAAAAGAAGAAAAAGCATTAAAAAAAACTCACATGTATTGGTTCATACTGCAATATGCACAGGAGTCCATGATACAATTTATGAGTTAAAGGGGTCAATAATTTTTTTTAAAAAAAGGTAAGAAAACTACATAGGCTTTAATTCCTCTAAATCCCAAGAGAAAACATAGGCAACTTAATTTTTGGTAAAAAAATTAAGTTCAAACCCTTTACATTTTTTATTTTATTTTTTAAATTTAATTTATTAATTCAAAATTTTTAATTTTTTACTAATTTATCTCAAGTGAATTACAATTTCTTATTTTTAGATTTAATTTTTAATTCAAACCTTCTTAAAATTAATTATTAATTTAGTTTTTTAATTTTCATTTCAACTTCAATTTAATTTATTTGCCCTTTAAATTAATTTAATTTTTGTAATATGAGTACTCCAATTTTTTTTTTAAGCCCCCCATGTTTAGCCCAAGCTCAAATGAGTCCCCCAATTTTTTTTTTTGGCTCAAATAAATTAGGGTTCAAATTGATTAAAAATAGTTGTTTGAGCCCCTTTTTACAAACAGAATTCATCTCCGTTAACTAATTGCTGACATGGAAAATGAACATAGGTAATTGAAACTTTACTAAATACCTCATTTGACCTAAATTATCAAATCAACGAAAATTTCCCTCATTTTTCCTCTTCTTCATCTGCATATTTAGTGTAGAACTCACAGTAGAGCATTAAAGTGGCTTCTTCCTGGAAAGAAAATGGCGTCATCGTCCTCATCAACTGTTAGATCGAGGCGCAACAATGTCGGGGTTGAATATGAGGGACCTTTGCGGTTCTATAGATGTCAACTCAAAGCACCTAAATGGACTTCTTAGACCGATGATAACCCTGGGCGAAGGTTTTATGGATGCCCTAATTATAAGGTTTGATTTCTTTCTTAAAGGTGTTGATGTGTTTCAATAATATGTTATAAATTTTACAATTTTTAGTTATGATGAAAAACAAAAGGAGTTATGTTTCAGGTGAACAACTGTGGATTCTTCCAATGGCATGATGGACCATTGAATGAGAGAAGTAAGAAAGTAATCAAACAACTAAAGATTGAGAACAGAATATTGTATGCTGAAAATAAGAAAATGCGTTAGAGCATTGCATACAACGATGTTGATGCTAAAATTGAAGAACTATAGGTAAAGTTTAGGAGATTAAATAAGTCAAAAAATGAAGAAAGTGAAAGATATAAACAGAAGATGTTTATTGCATACACTGTAGCTCTACTATCATGGGGCATGTTGTTGTTGTTGTGGTTGTTGATAGTTTAGTGTTTGATGAGGAAACTATGTATAGCAATATTTAATGTGTAATGACATCTTTAGTGGTAATATAAGTTCTCCTTTGGCTTGTTGAGTGTATAAATTTGCCTTGCAAATTTGATGGTTAAAAAACCCTGTTTACATGCCTGTAGCAATTTTGTAAAGGGAAAAGAACATATACTTATATATAACCCAAAATATGCACTTGTTAGGCAAACGCAACTGTCATAGGCATAATACATTTGCACCAAAATAAGTTTCAGATAAAACCTAACCCAAAAAAATACCATAAAGTGCTAATACCTATTCAGCTTGCAAGCTATAAGATGTTTCTGTGACATCTTTGAAAAATATCATAGACAAAAAGTAAGTTCATGGCAATCGATGATAATCATCAACTAAGAAGTTTTGGCTCTTTTCTTTAGCCTTCCAATCCTTTGTTGAACCTCTGCTTGGAGCTACCTCTGTGTGATTGCTTGACCTCTTTGCCAACTCAAACTTGGAGGCTGGTAAGGAAGATCTGTTGTTGTCCTGGGTTGTGATCCATCTCCTTGAAACTAAACTTTCCTTGAAGCAGTCACTAGAGATTGAGCTTTTATTCTCATCAATTCTCACTCATTAGGTATTGGAAACCTGACCTCAAGATCAGCATTATAAGACGGCTCCCTAATGTTGACACCTGGTTCAATGACTACTTCTGAAGGTTGACCAGGGCCACCAGGCTGTAATCAAGAAAAATAGATTATCAAAAGCTCAAAGGTTGCATAATATAACAAATTTAAATGGACAAAATCTTAAATTCAACCTCAATGTTTGTGCAAGCAATAACACTCATATTGTATGTTAAAGCACCTATCCTTTCATTAGTGTAAACACCATAGCCAGTCTAACTTCTCCTTGCCATTCGAACACATTTGCCTCCTAAATTTGCTGCTGTCTCTTTAGGAACAAGGCGTTTACCCTTATGAGAGTTGACATCATTTTAACCTCCAATTGATGGAGTTGATTCAGCTTCAACAGTTCCACCTGCTTTTTGTGCAGGTTTGGAAACACCATCTGCTGGAATGGAAGCACGATGTACAGGTCTTGAAACAACTTTATTGCTTGGCTGGTATAGGTCTTGATTGAGCTGCACCAGCACTTGAACCACCTGTAGTTCCTCTAGAACCACCTGCAGCACCTCTTGAACCATCTGCACCACTTCTTGTTCTTGTACCTGCACCAATATCGCTAGAACCACCTACAATACCTCTTGAACCACTTGCACCACATGTGAAAGCACCTGCACCACTTCTTGTTCTTGTGCCTACACTAGCTCTTGAACCAACCTCAGATGGTCTTGAACCACCTTTAGCAACTCCTAAATTTGCCTATCACCATAAGTTCACATCCAAGATTCATATACAAGATTCAACACTTTGATTCACAAAAAAATTCACATAAGTGTGCACAAAAGATTTAAAGCCAAACATGATGTCCTTTATTAAGAAAGCTCTTTTTGTTTTGGCCCTCTTTGTGACATATAGAACAACTTTGTATCATTCTTTTCTTGGTAGCTTCCCATCTGAATAACTAGTGGTTCTAGGTTCATTGGAACCCCTTACTCTGATTTTTCTTGGTCTGCCAGCTAACTTAGGAATTGGAGGAGGTTCAATAGGTGGAAATTCAGAGAATTTCTGGAATCTTGGCCCTGGAACAGGTTGTAAAGGCTTCTTGTGTGTTTCCAAATACTTGGATTTATAATACTAAGTGGAGATAACAGATAGGGGATCTACCTTGCTGTGGTACAAAGCACAAATTACATGGGAACATAGAATTCCAGTGAGTTCCCATGCCCTACAAGTGCACAGTTTTTTGTCCAAAATAATTTTGTGCTTATCCATGCCTTCACCAATTTCATAAGCCACTACACCATTGAAGACTACTTTGCAACCACAACAATTCTTTTTCCAATATTGATAAAGACTCATACATGCTGCACTCCACTCATTTATCCATTTCTCACATGCTTTTTTATTCTCTTTAATCATGTTCATAGCCTGCAATCAAATGTCTTCAAACATGCTGATTATAGGCTTGTGTTGAGCAGCAAGTATCCATACATTGAAGGACTCGGTGAAGTTATTGTCAACACCATATAACTTACACCTTGAAGAGAAGTATGCTCGGTACTGTGAGGTGGATAAGCAAGGATACCCTCTACAGTTTTCTGTGAAATTTCCCCTAGCTTCATTAAATTGTCTTTGAACTCCTCCTTATATGTGCTCTAAGAATATATAAATTTTTTTTCTTCAGTTCACCTCTAGACCATTTCTTGTTCCAGTTTGAATAAATATGCTGAGCATACCACTTATGCTCAGCCTCAAGTAAGTAACTCTTGACTGCATCAATGAGCCCATGTCAAGTGCATACAAAATAGTCATGCATAATATACAATGTAGAAGGCAAATCAGTTTGTAATTATAAAACAGAATTAATATATAAGTATAAGAATCACCTTTTGCAAATCAGAAATAATGGTGAGTTATGATCCATCACTAAGAGAGAGTTCCTGGACTAGCCAAATAATAAACCACCTCTAGTTGTTCTTATTTTCTTTGTCAACAATAGCCCAAGCTATTAGCAACATCTGATCATTGCCATCTAAACCAACTGCACTCAACACTTGACCTTTACAAATCCCCTTTAAGAAACAGCCATCAAGGCCTATTAGTGGCCTGCAACCAACTTTCCATCCATACTTTAGTGCTTCAAAACAAACGAACATTCTTCGAAATACCCTTTTACCACTTTGCATTGATTCTTTGCAGAGCTTAATCTCTACTTTAGTACCAGGATTGCTGCTTAAGATTCCAACTGTTGAAATTGAACCTTATAACCACTATCAAGTTCTTTTTTTTAGCTCGCTTGCATTTCTGAAAACTCACATTAATCTTCAAATATTCTTCAGCCTCTGCCATCATATCAGTGACCTTGAATGCTGGATTGTTATAAATTTTCTTTTTGAAATGACTTGCAATAAATTTGGCACTTGCACTTGGAATTGAGTAGTGTCTAAAGCATGCATGTTCAGCCTTCAGGGTCTTAATGGCTAATCCAAGATTCTTTCCATCCTTTGAGACTCTGAGCATAAATGGACAACCGGTACACTTTGCAACAATTCTATGTGGTTCGTTTGGATTCAATTTTAATTTATACCCAAATAGAACAACATACTTATTAATAGCTTCTCTAGCTTTTATAGCATTGGCAAAGGTCATGCTAAGCATGAAGTGTCCTTGTTCATCAGCCCCATCATACCTGACCCTCTCTATGGGTGGTGCTGTGTCTGTATTTTCTTGGTCTGACTCAACAGTTTGGTTACCATCAAAAGACTCATCACTTTCACTTATGTAACCTTAGGACCCACATAGTTGGCAGCAGCTGGTTCATTATGGCCCTCATCAGTTGCAGCAGGTTCAGATTCAGTGGGTTTAGTTGCAGGTTCTATAGGTGCAAGTTCATCAGTTGCAAGTTGTTCAGTTGCATTTTCATCAGGTGCATGCGAGTCTTCAAGACCACCAGGTGCGAAACCTTCACCACTCGTAACATTCACAAAGGAAAATTGCATGCCAATTTCACCAGGTAGTTCAATTGCATCAGGACCAAATGTGTTAGAATTAAATGACTCTTCAGTATTCAAGTCTACCTCTACCTCAGTTTCATTAATGTCTTCCCCATTTCCAGTTGCACCAGTAGGTTCTTTTATGTGTTCCTCATCTCCAGTGTTCAAATATTCAAGCTCTAACACCTTTAGTGCAAACAATGGTGTATCAACCTTATGGTCAGCATAAAATTCTACTTCAGCAACCCAAGAAAACTTGTGTATATAATTCAAGACCTTCCTAATTATGCTGTCATCGTGTACTAAGAACAAGTCGTTTTCCAGTTCTGCTCCTGGCTTAAGAACAAATATTTTTTGTATTGTTGGAAACCTATATGTGTTTCGGTAGTGATGTAACATGTCCATATAACAGAGATAATCAACATCAAAGTCATATAAAACGTCTATATCACCATTAACATATTCAAGCTTTCCCTCGACCCACTCCCAAGTTCCACCAAAATGGAACACTAGATTAATAAGAGTAGTCATTGCACTGACAAAAAAAAAAAAAAACAAAAAAATATCATAAATTTGATAGCAACAACACACATATAACGTCATTAATCCAACACAAGATGGTAGGTGCAATTGATGAAATTTAACTTATCTCAAGCTTTTGGCCCAACTATCAAAAAAGCTACGCCCTTTTTTAACCTTCAGACGCAAACAAATGACATTGCTTTTTCTTGTTTTTGGATAGTAAAACGAGCAAACGTTAGGGTTAGAAACAAAGAACAAGGTGAAAATGAGGGGTTTTCCTTCTCTGTGTGTTTATGGAAGATGATACATGGTAGTTGGCATTTAATGCAAAAATGTCAATCCTCCAGCTTTCCTGAACGATCAGCTTGCGTGGCGTCAGCGAGCTCCTTTATATCTTGCATGGTCTCCACATCATCATTAATTTAAACAACAATCTGATTTTAAATAGCTTCACCGTTTAAGAGGGGCTCAGACAATCCTTTTTAATCAAACCCTAATTTATTTGTGCCAAAAAAATTGGGGGACTTATTTGAGTTTCGGGGTAAACATGAAGACTTAAATGAACCTTATCCCTTATTTAAATATAATTTATTTATTTTTATAAAATAAAAATATTATTAAAAATTTAAATCGGCCTGAACCAAAGATTAGCTTGGTCCCAATTTAATTTCAACCGTAACGGAATCGACGGTTCTGAAACCGCTAGGCTAAACTTGGATATTATAATAAATAAGTTTCAACAGATTGAATTAGGAGAAACGGCATATACCAAAAGGATATGATTGCAATGATTCTCCATGTGAATGTAGGCAGATGCAGAGTCACATGTGTTCAACATACCTATCACTTGAACCATCAGGTGACATGCTGCATCAATTTGTTTCCATTTTTTTCAAATTAAAAATAAAAAAGGGACGGTGCTCATGCACTTTGAAAGAGCAGAGAGGCATGTGACCGTCGCTGCTTATTTCAACAAATCATGAAATGACAGCCGCTAATTTTCGTCGCTATAAATAATTCCCCCTCTACCCCACAAGATTTTATCTTTGACGTCATACATCTTCAGTCCCAATACTTGATCATTTTTACCAACTAAACACCTTAATTTAAAAATTTTTCATTTTAACATTTAAACTTCTTAAAAATTATTATTTTCAACATATTTTTGCATAGTTTGTAGACAATGAAAACATGTGCTTTTTACTCACAACGACATTGGTGAATTATGAGAATTGAAATTTACATATTATAATAAATACAAAAATTCAAAATAAAAAATAAAAAATAGCAAAAATTTTAAAAATACATATATAATGGAACACAACCACATTCCTGCAGTCCGTAAATCACCACTTAGTAACATCATGTTTTTCATCTTTGTTTTTTCTTTTATATTTTTTCTTTTAGAAATTAAGAAATCAAACCTAATTGAATTACCATAACTTAATATGAATATGAAATCAAATAATCAAGAATTTGCAATAATATAAAAATATATCAAATTTGAATATACTAAAAAATTTCAAAAATTTACTTTGACTTTTGTTTCGATGGTGGTTTTCTATAGCCATAATTTAATTGATTTAGAGCATATGGAGGCAGTGATGGCTTAATAAGAGGTGTCCAAATAACATCAGAAGGCAAATGACAATCATACATGACCATCCTATTATTATCTCTAAAAGATTTTTCTCCACTTCAACAATATCTTGCCACACCTAATATTGGTTATTGACCTTTTCACTACTATCAAATTCAGAATTCTTCTCTTATCATTAATAGGTAACTAGTTATAGCTCATGTTATTAAAATAGCCACAGTAACATTAAACCTAGTGTTGATTTTGATAAAAATTTAATAAAAAGAAAAGTAAAAGAAAGTTAATGCTTAAATCTTAGATGAATTTTTTTTTTAATTTTGTAGTTAAAATCAAAATTGACATAGATCATCACTGCAATAGCCTCTTTAGTGACATAGATTTTGTTGTAAGTAATAGAAAAAGTGATGATAATGGATCAGAATGAATTAAGGAGGAAAGTGAAAATTACAATAGAAGTGGCGAACGATAACGGTGAATTAATTTATTTAAGTATACAAAAGGTTAATTAAAAATAGAGAAAGAAGAATTAATGATTAAATATTCTTCATTTTTTGTTCCATGTCACTGCATTTTCATGGTATAAATAAGAATTAATGATTAAATATTCTTCATTTTTTGTTCCATGTCACTGCAATTTCATGGTATAACTTGTTCATAAATGTTTGTTAGTAGGCGCCTTGCTAGTAGTGAAAAATGTATTTAAAAAGACATAATACATTCATGGCTCCCTATACTTATTATTTTTTTTAGTTTGACACCTCAGCTTATAATTTTACCATTTTGACACCTGAATTTGGCTAAAATACAATTTTGAAACCCCTATTAGCGCACATAACATAAAATAGCGAAGCAGCATATGTCACATCATAAGATTTTGACTGACCAAAAACTACAAATAGAGGTGTCAAACTGACAAAAAGTGACAAGTACAGGGAGTGGTAGATGCATTATGTCATCATATTAGTGTAAATTATTGCATTTTAGCCAAGTTCAGGTGTCAAAACTGTAAAACTATAAGTTAAAGTGTCAAACTGATAAAAAGTGACAAGTATAAGGGGTCATGAATGTATTATGCCATTTAAAAATTATAAGTCTAGGAAATTTAAGTGTTAAATCAGCAAATTTTGAAGTTGGAGTGTTTATTTGTCAAAATGTATCAAGTATAAGGAGCTGTTGATGCACTAAATGAGTCTTCATATATATTTTTAAAAAAATTGAAATTTACAAAAATACCCTTGCTGATTTCCCCGACTGACCCGCCAAATCACGTAAATTGATGCAAAAGATATGGGCAAAACGGATCCCAAGAACCCATCAAAAAATATCCACTAGATCACTCCACTCCACACAATCATAATGACACCCCAACACTGCCTCCATTATATTTGCTTCCTCGTCTTCTTCTATTTCCTCTTCACTGCTAATAATAATAATAATAAACGACGACGACCACCACCCCGACGACGCTGGTGCATTGAATACACGTATCAAATTCAATGGCAAGCATGGCGGCGATCGGTGTTCTACGAGTGCCTTCCACGTCATCTTCTACATCTTCTTCTGTTGCCTGTGCCACCAATTCGTCGAAACTTAACCCGGGAATAACTACTGCGACGACGCGTCTCCGAAGTCTTTCATTTTCGTCGTCTAATCTTTCCGGTGATAAGATTAATCCTTCCAATGTTTCTTCTTTTGCTACTCGCCGACAAAGAACTCCGATGATTGTTTCTCCGAAGGCGGTTTCTGATTCTAGAAACTCTCAAACTTGTCTTGACCCTGACGCTAGCAGAGTTAGTCTTTTTCTCTGTTCTAATTATTAAAGTTTTTTTTTGGTTTTAATTCAATTTGAGCTCAAAGTACTGTAATTAATTTTGCTAATTTTGGTGACTGTTAATATTGATTTGATTTGTTTGGATCCATTTATTGAGATTGATCCCACTGTTGTTTACTGTACATTTTGAATCTAAGAAAAAAAAGAGAAGATATTGACATTAAAATGCAGAAAATTCAATAAAGATTTGACCCATTTGTAAAGGGAAAGGTTTTTGATGTTTTGTTGAATTCTTGTTTTGCAGAGTGTTCTGGGAATTATTCTTGGAGGTGGTGCTGGAACCCGGCTTTACCCGCTTACCAAAAAAAGGGCAAAACCTGCTGTTCCTTTAGGAGCAAACTACAGGCTGATTGACATCCCTGTTAGCAACTGTTTGAACAGCAATATATCAAAGATCTATGTTCTTACCCAATTCAATTCTGCCTCTCTCAATCGCCACCTTTCTCGAGCATATGCCAGCAACATGGGTGGCTACAAGAATGAAGGTTTTGTTGAGGTTCTTGCTGCACAGCAGAGTCCAGAGAACCCCAATTGGTTCCAGGTACTGATTTGTCTGAGAATTTCTCCTAGGGTGCATTTGGATAGGGAATTTGAAATTGAAAAGCCTGTTTAAGTGGAATTAAATTTGCTTTAACAATAACTTACAGAGTATATTGACAATTGGACTTTTACTTGTTATTTGAAATTCATACTCAAACAAGTTATAGTCCATATTCATGAATTATTCAAGTTTAGCCTAAAAAAAAAAAAAAAAAGGTATTTGTCATAGTGCACAAAAAAATTATGGGTGTCCTTTTTCCTGTTGCAGAAGTATACCCATCTGAATTGCAATGTGATGAAATCATTAATATTATCAAGTTTCTTTATTTTCTCAGTTTTGTTGCCTCTTAAATATTTAGCTCCTGAAATTTAAATTAATGATTCACAGGGTACAGCTGATGCAGTCAGACAGTACTTGTGGCTATTTGAGGAGCACAACGTTTTGGAATTTCTCATTCTTGCTGGGGATCATTTGTACCGTATGGATTATGAAAGGTTTATCCAGGCCCATAGAGAAACAGATGCAGATATCACTGTAGCTGCTTTACCAATGGATGAAAAACGTGCAACTGCCTTTGGTCTGATGAAAATTGATGAAGAAGGACGCATAATTGAATTTGCAGAGAAGCCAAAAGGGGAGCAATTGAAAGCAATGAAGGTAGATCCTCTAGACACACTATTTAGAATTTTTGTGGTTGATTTCTTAGTACTGGTTATGAGGGGATAATTTCTTTTATCTTTTTGTTTTTTATTATCTTCTTGTAGGTTGATACTACAATTTTAGGTCTTGACGATGAGCGAGCAAAAGAAATGCCTTACATTGCTAGCATGGGGATATATGTGGTCAGCAAAAATGTGATGTTGGATCTGCTAAGAGATAAGTTCCCTGGAGCCAATGATTTTGGAAGTGAAGTTATTCCTGGTGCTACTTCTATTGGGATGAGAGTAAGTATCCATCCTTCAATCACTTTTGTTAGTGCTTCCTTATGAATTACGACCAAGAATGGCTTGTTCTTGCAAGTGTATAGCCATACACAAGAATGTTGTATCCCAACAGGGAAATCATGGTACAAACAAAAATTGCTTTTATCTATGTTGAAGCAATGATGACTAAGCTTACTTGGATATGGGCTTTATAAACCAGCGAAACTCTTGCCATACATGTATGGGTATTAAATGGGCAAAGGATACCTGATCAGGGCTTATGTTCTTGGGTTGTGTATTCCTGAATCATTAACTCGTAAAGCTATGATAATGTCATAAATCTGGTTACTTTTATTGTTTACATTTTGGCATTTTTTAGCAAAACTTAAAGGACCCTTTTGGCGAATTACTAGATGAATCAGGCTGAAAGTTTGCTGTTGCAAATTTGTGAATTATGTTTCGCTGGAGGTTTCAACACCAAAATCGTTTTCTTAATATATTTAATATCTTTACAATTGCAGACTTTAGAGTTCTGATATCACCATAATCTTTACAGGTGCAAGCTTACTTATATGATGGCTATTGGGAAGATATTGGTACCATTGAGGCATTTTACAATGCAAATCTTGGAATAACTAAAAAGCCAATACCAGATTTCAGGTATTTTTTTCTCCTGTTCTGCTTGATGTGCTGTTCTTCTAACTTGATAATTCATTTGACATATCTCTGCATCAGGGTTTTAATTTTTGAAGATTGGCCAATGCATAATACACCAGCAGTTACTTGTCAGTATTTAAACCTTTCAATGTGTAGACATAACTTGGAATTTTGAACTTTCTTTTGCAGCTTCTATGACCGTTCATCTCCGATCTATACTCAACCTCGCTACTTGCCTCCATCCAAGATGCTTGATGCTGATGTTACAGATAGTGTTATTGGGGAGGGCTGTGTTATAAAGGTAAGTTTCTGGCCGGAAAGTTTGCAAATGCTTTGTCATGGTTCTTAGCAAGGATGACTTTTGTATCATATCCTGCCTTCTTGGTCTTTGGCATGCGTTGCCAAAATTTCGTTAATAACCTGTCATTAAACTATTTTCAATATATATATAAAAGTTCACTCACATACATTAATCTCTCTCTCCCTTTGTTGTTTGCAGAATTGTAAGATTCACCACTCAGTGGTTGGGCTCCGATCTTGCATATCAGAAGGTGCTATCATAGAGGACACATTATTAATGGGAGCTGATTACTATGAGGTAAAACTTACAAATCTCTGAGGATTAACGTTTTATCATCTGAGCTAATCAACCATTTGGGATTAAATTGGCTGAAATGATGATTTTCCTTCCATTCCATCTACATTTGCACTGATTATCTTTTCTCCAAATGTTGCGCTGCAGACTGATGCTGACAGGAGGTTTCTGGCTGCAAAGGGTAGTGTTCCAATTGGTATTGGCAGGAGTTCTCATATCAAGAGAGCCATTATTGACAAGAATGCTCGTATTGGAGAGAATGTGAAGGTGATAAGTAGACATATGACTTGGATTAAAGATCGACTAAATTAGTTAATTGTTTTTTCAAATATCACAAATTTATTGCCTTTTTTAATTAATCACTGTCAACTCATTTCCTCCACTGCAGTTAAACAATCTTTTCTTTTTGAAAAATTTTCAGATCATTAATAGCGACAATGTGCAAGAAGCAGCTAGGGAAACTGATGGATATTTCATCAAGAGCGGGATTGTAACAGTAATCAAGGATGCGTTGATTCCCAGCGGGACTGTAATCTAGAGAGTTTTCTTCAGCTTGTTAAAGTTGTTTAGAGGTGCTCTACGTTCATGCATCTTGAGATGTAAGAGCAAATCCAGTTTCAGTTTATTTTAGGCTCTGTTTTTTTAATGCATGATGTATATGTCCTGGTTGTAAAATCTGGAGCAACTATGTAAGAGAGAACTACGGAAATTGTTCTATAAAATAGAGCTCTTTTCTGCTTGGTTCTATAAAAATATCTTTCTGCTATGATTGTTTAATCTCAAACTTCATTCTCAGTGCTCAGTGATTGACTATATATAAATTACCGATATAATGTATGCATAAAGGTTGTTTGTAGAATTTTATTTATTTATTTCAAATGATTCTGCTTCTCAATCTTGGAAACAGATGATGTGAGAACTGTAGAAAAGAGAAGCATATAAATGCATTCTAAAACAGGTTACTTCAGACTGGCAATTGTTGCACTTGTTCAAGCAGACAACATGTTTAGGTCTATAAGGCCAAGTCTGAATTCTTAATTTTTGTTAGATATTAACGAGCAACTAATTTTTATTTTTACTTGAGAACTTAAATTACCCAACAAATTTCAAAAAATTCAGTATGTCAAGTGAATTGTAGGTGTAGAAGGAGAGAGAAATGTCACACGTGTTCTATTAAGTGTATGTAGCTTTATATTTTAACAAACTGAATTTTTTTTTTCCATGCGAGATGACATGTCTGCAACACATGATCATTGTCGGCCGGAAAATAGCTCCAGATATTGTTATGGGATCAAAATTAAATGTTGGAAGGTTCTGCATAATGAAAAAAAATTGAATACTTTAGTAATATTCCATTAAAAACTTGAGCACCATGCGTAAAAGAAAAACAACTTCTGATTCATTTCCCGAATGCAGACTCCTATGACAGGTCTCCACAGATCCATAAGTGTGTTTTTCATTACAGAGAAATTGATATGCTTATCAGTCATAAGCAATTGAGTTTTTTTAATTAATTTAAATTTTTGTATCGAATAAGCTATTAATAGTTTATAATTAGCAAGCTAAATGATTAGTAGATACAATCCAGAACTGGAAATTATATAAATCATGAGGCTGAACACTATAATGCGCTTGGCTATTGCGAGGAAATAGCTTATAATTGTATTTATTTTTATTTAAAGTGATGGAAAGTTATGTATATGTATATGTACAATATAACTTATTGGAAAGATTAAGTGGTTCGAAATATAAAATTTTGAATGTGTATCTCGGCTAAAACAACGGAAATGGAGATTGAGATTCTTGAAGATGAACTGGAGCTGCTGAAGAAGGCGCCTCCTCCATTACCAGAGGAGGACTATTCCATTAAGAAAGTAAAGATCCTTGAATGAGGAACTGATAGAGATTGAAATTCAAGAAGGTGATAGAGCCTTATAGATTATGGACGATGTACATTCAATAGAATTTTCTGACAGAGTTCAGAGTCTGATGGCCAAGTCACTAAAAAA
>CATIWK010269843.1:0-10344 GCA_949634005.1 Mallotus japonicus
TCTCCACTAAATCCTAGGGACAAATGTCCCTCAGGTGTTTAAATGTTGAGCTACCCGCCTAGGGCTGGTAGCCTCTGGGGCCAGCCACGGAGTCGGTTCCATTTAGAGGTTAATCCTCCATTCTCAAAAAAAAAAAAAAAATAAACGATTTTGGAGGCTCATTTTCGATAATATATTAAGTTTGATATTGAAGATTTTATATTGGCTACTTTAAAACATTATAAAATAGAATTCAAAAAGAGATTTCCCTTAGTTTATAACCTGTTTTGCTCTTGCAATTGCATACCCAAAAAGAATCATATATCCAGGAAGAATCAAATAATATTTTCAAGAATGACTACTTTTTTTTTGAGTGATTCAAAATGCAATAATATACCGATGAAGAATCACTCATCCCTATTAAACAACCATTCCCAAAGCTATAAAATTATAAACACAAAAAGCAACAAACCAATGCAAAAAACAACAACTTAATATAATTTTCATTGATCATTCAAACATTAGTACAACATTTTCCATAACAATTACTTCGCAAAAATGAAAGTTAATAGAACTAAAATACGCTTAAATCATCTATTATTAGCTCATATCAATTGAAGATCATGATAATTATCAACAAAATCACCACCACCCACCTCCCTTTCCTTATTGGCTCTACAATTGTGTATCCAACCTTGATTTGGTATTTAACAAACTAGAAATTATTCGTTTTACTTTCTCACACAACTGATTTTCAACCCATTGGAATGACAGATTGCATGAATGATCTTTACAACTCCAAAATGTTCTTCCTGGATTCAAAGTCGTCCATGAAGTTCTTATCACAAGTCGCTTTCCATAAGGGCATCCTAACGTTGTTGATTTCTTCTTCCTTCCTAGTGAAATCACAATCATTACACAATTAAGTGAGATTCATTTTATAAATCCTTAATTACAAAAGGGATAATATAAAGGGGATTGCTTAAGGGTAAACTGGTAATTCAATTTTTTTTATTGATGTGGCATGATGATTGGGAGGAAGTGGATCCCAGCAATGCACAATCAGCATCTCGGCCATGTGAAATCGGTCAGGAGCACTATTTTATATATATTTTATCAAATTTAGACACTTGATTGCACAAAAAAATTATTTAGATACCAAAAATAGCAAAAATCAAAAGTTGAGATATCAAAAATGTAATTTTCCTATTAATTATAGGATAAAATAAAAATTTTATGTTTTTTTAAACTAAACATATTGTAATATATCGTCGAAAAATTTATTTGACAAAATATAACTATTTTTTTTTAAGTAATGGTATTCATAATTTATTGGCTTTAATTAATCCAATTCGATCATATAGAACTACAACAATAATTACCTTTTATTTTTTCATGAGTGTTGTTTTATGTGTTAAGAGATCAAATATATTTGTAAAATTAAAAACTACCCACTAAATATTAATTTTGTCATATATTATTTTTTGTTAGAGTATTATTTCAACTAGATTTGCAGAGTTAGGACAACCATGACAAGGAAACAAAAATCTCAACCAAGCAAATTTAAGGTCACTCTCTTCAAACGAGTGGCCAAGAAACCTGAGAGGCTTAATCTATGAAGCTCTTCTACTGGAATTGTAGAGGCTTGGGTAATGCAAAAACCCAATGCACTCTTTTTCTCTTTTTGTCGTAATTATTCTCCTGATTTGGTGTGTTTAGTTGAACCAATGGTGGTTTTTAATTCCATCTTTCATTCTTTTTAGGAGCGGTTGGATTTGCAATTGCTTGCTGTCAATGCTAGTTCTGTACCAACAATTTGGGATCTTGGAAGAATTGGGTTGTCAACTCCTTCTTTGATTCATGTGCATGAGCAACATATTTCTTTGGACATTCTTTTTGCTAATACTCCGCAGCGTATTTCTTTTGTTTATGGTAGTGTGTGGAGTAATCGCCGAATGCAACTATGGGCTGATTTGTATAACCTTTCTGTCACGACCAGAACCTATAGGTCCGTGATCGGCACTAGAGAATGGGAATACGTAAAGTACCCGAAACCCATAGTAAGCCTTAAGAATTTTTCGCGAATATAAATCATTAAACATCAATGCATAAAATCATATTGCAAACATACTCCATCATCAACACATAAATATTCAGATGCATAAATAAAATATTCTTTAAATACAATAATATAATATCTCATATCAAATAAAATCATAATACAAATAAAATCCAGTTTCTTTAAGTAACTACTGCGGTGTCTAGAATTCACTTATACGATGCATATTTAATCTAACGTACATAATGCGGCCAGGAAAGAACGAACACGATGCAATGAAGAAACATTAGCAAACTGACTGTGAGGTCCTAAAAAAAATAGGTTGAGGGGAATCAGACCTCACTGAGTGAATCAACTTTACGAAATGCATGCTGGTTTTAAAAAAAAAACATTTATTAAAAATCATTTTAAAACAAATAAAGTAAAATAAATATAATAATTTAAATTCCTTTACTCTACTCAAAAATATAATTATATGAAATCTTTTTTCGAAATTTCTAATTCAATTTAATATGCAAATTCTCGTACAAAACCATATAATAAAATTCCCTTTTAATGGAAAATTCGGTAGAACTCCTAAACCACAAACTCTAATAGCATTTTGGCTCTCTTTAACAAAATGACTGTCGGATTCCAGAGAGCAAGCTCAACCAAGGTCCAGCCACAGTCAGTCTCTTATACCAAATAATTATTGGCGCCCAGAGAGCAATGCTCAACCAGGGCTCATATCCACTAATCTTGCCCAGAGAGCAAAGCTCAACCAGGGCTCACTATATATAAACTATCACACTCCGATCAATACTGTTGCGTAACAGTCCTGGTGATACCCACCAGGTAGCTTGTTCTACCGTTCTCCAAAACATATAATTTAAATCATAAATAGTAAAATACACAAATAAATAAATGAATAACTAATTAAATAAATAAATAATGCCGAAAGAAATGAGCATGTTTTGTGTAGACATGCATGTATATTTTCATAATTTATTTCCATAATTTAATTAAAATAGCATGCTTAAATCATGAGGAAATAATATTTATATATACTACTCCTAACACACATCCCATAAAATCAACTCACAGGTTGAGCGTGGCAGGCGACGCGTTCTCCGTTGCCCTGGTGCTACAGCTCAAGTCTTTGAGTTCTCTAAAATAAATAATATTTATTTAAAATATGCTCGTAAAATAAAATAAATAAATCCATGAAATTCTTAAAAATTAATAAAATCATGAAATAAGGTAATTGACTCTATCTAAGACACAGTGCTAGACAGACTCAGAATTTAACAGACATCGGTGTCACGTTTTACAAGACGAGAAACCTACCGAAAATTCGGCAGAGTCTCCTTTGTAAAACGGACATCCCTCTACTAAAAGTAGAGTCATTCTTGCACGAAAAATACACTTCCAATATTCCCACAGCTCAACAACTCGGGTTGGACCCCACACTGCACTTTGTGCCCAACCGAGATCCACAATTCACATTAATAATAAAATAATATAATTTTCTTTAAAATCAATCATAAATCATAAATCTCATTTTAATATTTCAATATAAAAATTCAAATTAATATCACTAAATTTTAATCTCAATATAAATAAAATATTTATTAACACTGCAAATCTCAAAATTAATTTTTATATAATTAAAATAAAATTCTGGTTATCACAGTTTCTCTGAATTTTTCGGCAAGTTGGTGTGTTATGGGGGATTTTAACGCTGTCCTTGGCTCTCATGAGAAGACTAGTAGGGCCCCTGCTTCAGGTCCTTGTCAGGATTTTCGAACCTTTATTGACGATTGCTTTTTATCTGATATTCCTACTTGTGGGGCTTCTTTCACTTGGACGAATAACAGACATGGTTCTAACCGGGTTGATTGCAGACTTGATAGAGCTTTGGCTAATATGGAATTTTTCAATTTTTGGAAAGATATTTCTTGTGTTGTCCTTCCTAGACATCAATCGGATCATCATCCTCTTCTCCTTCGTTGTGATTTGGTTGACAGGGTTGTTTCTCGTTTTCATTTTCAGGCTATGTAGGTTACCCACCCATCATTGCGAGATCTTGTCTTGTAAAACTGGTCCCTTCCAATTGATTCATATCACCCTATGCAATCTATTGGAATTAAATTGAAGCGTCTTAGATCAGCTCTTCGGGTTTGGAATAGAGACATTTTTGGAAATCTTAATGCTAATATATCACGGGCTTCTTTTATATTACAAGAAATTCAGGCCAAAATTGCTAACTCTGGTTTCTTTGAACATCTTCATAATCAAGAAGTGAAAGCTTATTCCGATTTAGATCTCCTTCTTCATCGGCAAAAAATATTTTTTAAAGAAAGAAGCAGAATAAAATGGCTCACAGCAGGGGATAGAAATTCTTCTTTCTTTCATCAGCAGTTTATCAGAAAATGATCCTATCATAGTATCCATCATCTTCGGATTAATGGGGAAATTTCGGATAATAAGAAAGATATAGAGCAGCATGTCTTAGATTTTCACCAAAATCTTTTTCGGGCAGATCATTCAGTCTCTTCCAATATTAATTTCATTAAAGTTATCCCTTCCTTAGTTTCTCAAGAAGAAAATCTAACGCTTACTAGATGTCCAACCCGAGATAATATCAAGGACACTGTTTTTCATATGGATGCCCACAGTGCTCTAGGGCCAGATGGCTTTTCAGGTATTTTCTTTAAGACCTTTTGGGATATTGTTGCTCCTGATGTTTGTTCTGTTGTTCAAAGTTTTTTTAATTCAGGAGTCATTACAACGGGTTTCAATTCTAGTTTGATGATTTTGATTCCTAAAGTTCCTGATGCAGTTGCTATTGAGCAATATCATCCAATTGTTCTTAGTAACTTCTGCTTTAAAATTATCACTAAGATTATTGCTGATCGTTTAGCTTCTATTACTGGGAATATTATCTCTTATAACCAATTTGGTTTTATTAAAGGCCGGTAAATTTCAGACTGTATTATTAGTGCTTCAGAAGGTGTTAACTTACTCAATAAGCTTTGCTTTGGTGGTAATATATCTTTAAAAATTGATATCCGTAAAGCTTTTGATACCATGGATTGAAACTTCATATTAGATGTTTTAGAGGCTTTTGGTTTTTCTTTGACTTTCCGCAATTGGGTTTTATCTCTGTTTGCTTCTTCTCGTCTTTCCATTATGTTAAATGGTAAAACTCAAGGCTATTTTGGTTGCTCCCGTGGAGTTCGTCAAGGGGATCCTCTTTCCCCTTTGTTATGTTGCATTGCTAAGGATTTTCTTAGCCAGTACCTCTCTCTCAAGGTTTCTCAAGGTGTTATCATTCCTATGAAACATACTAGGAGCTCTCTTTTTCCAACACATTTTTTGTATGCAGACGACGTTCTTCTTTTTAGGAAAGCATCTGCAAAGAATATTCGAGCTTTTCTTTCAGCCTTTCATTTTTATGGGCAGCTTTTGGGACAATTTGTTAACTGGAGTAAATCTGAGATTTATTTTGGAGACAAAATAAATGCTAGAAGGATTTCTAATTTGCAACACATTGCAGGTATGTTGAGAGGTTCTCTTCCTTTCACTTACTTGGGTGTGCCTTTGTTTGTTGGAGCTCCAAAAAAAAATTTTGGTTGAAGCTAATTGCGGATAAGATTTGTTCTAAGTTTGCTAAATGGAAGGGTAAATCTTTGTCAATGGTGGGGAGGTTAACTCTTATTTAGTCGGTGATTACTAGCTCATTGCTTCATTCCTTTGCTGTATATAAATGGCCTCTATCTCTTATTCATTTATTAGAGCACAATATGAGGAATTTTTTATGGTTTGGGTCAGTTGATGATCGAAAATTGGTTTACGGTTCCTTGGAAAGCATCTTGTCTTCCTTTGAAAGAGGGTGGTATTGGTTTAAAATAATTAAATTGTTTGAATGAAGCGATGCTAAGCAAATCTGCTTGGAAGCTAACTGTTTATCAAAGTTATCCAATGAATATCTTGCGCGCAAGGTTTTTAAATATTTCAGGAACCCCTCGCACTTCTTATTTTCAATCTTCAGTGTGGTCTTCGATCGATCAAGAAAATGTATTTACTTCACAAGTCAGAGATTCTTTGGTTTGTCACTGCTGGTAGTAGTTTGAATTTTTGGACAGGAGAATGGGTTATCCCCACTGTTGCGCATCAGTTGGGTATTTCAGAAAAGGACCAACGCTCCTTATGGCAATCGATTTCAGATTTTACTGTCCATGGTTCTTGGCTTTTGCCAAAATTTTCTAATGGGACTATTCATTCCAATATTACTTCTGTCCAATTTTTTAATGATGATAATGATGCTTGCATTTGGACTCAGCAAAAGGACAACATCTTAATAGTGAAACACATGTATAATCACTTGAGATTTTCGAAGCCCATGCTCCCTTGGTGCACCTTTATTTGGAAGGACTTTCTTCCGTCCTCCAGGACTCTCATTTGCTAGCGTGCACTTATGAAGTTTCTTCCTACAGAAGAAAACTTACGCAAAAAAAGGATGATTATTGCCTCTATATGTGTCTTATGTGCTCAGCATGAAAAGATAAATGATCACTTATTCTCTAGCTGTTCTTTCGCTTCAACTATATAGCGAGCTTTATCCAGTATTTTTGGTAAACATTTGTGCAGTTCGGGCTCACTCATGGATCTCATTATCTCTGCTCAACGTCACTCTTTCAGCTCACAGCTTTCAGCGTTGTGGATATCTTCTATTATTAATGGGATTTGGCTAATTTGGAGAGCTCGTAACGCTTTTATCTTTAATGATCATCTTGTTGATATTCATGTTACACTTCGTCTTCTTTGGTCTGCCATCAAAGAAATTGAATTTTTTAAATTCGGCTTCATGCACAACTCAGTTGATGATTTATGGGTTCTGTGTATTCTTAAGGTTGTTGGTATCGCTGGTCCAGCTCCCAAAACGCTTTCAGTAACTTGGCAGCCCCCTCCTGGTGGTCGTATTAAAGTCAACACGGACGGATCCGTCTTGGGTACTCCGGGGATGGCTGATTGTGGAGGGGTATTTAGGACAGCTCGTGGTTTACCAAGAGGTTCTTTTTACTTTTGGAATTGGTTCCAATTATGCTTTTATTGCGGAACTTCATGCAGCAATGAAAGCTATTGAAATTGCATGGAATTGAGGATGGCAAAGTCTTTGGCTGGAGTGTGACTCTTCTTACGTTGTAATTTGTTTCGCACCAAATCTAAACAGGTTCCTTGGGAAGTTAAACTTCAATGGCATCAATGTCTTTTCTTTGTTTCACAAATGGACATCTGTGTCTCTCACATTTTCAGAGAAGGAAACTCTGCAGTGGATTTGTTGGCAAAGCATGGCTCCTCTACTTCTTCTTTTTGTTGGTGGGATACCAATCCTGATTTCATTAATTCTTTTATTTGTAATGATTTTAGCAAGAGAGCTAATTGCAGATTTTGTTAGCTTTCCAGAGGCCTTTGCCTTATTAGTTCTGTATGACTCTTATTTTTTTATTTCTTTTTAATAATATTCTGGACAACAGAAGTGTAATGCAAACGCTAAGGGTGTGTCAACGTAGTTGAGATGCCCCAATACGTTTCCTAATTTCTGACCTTCAATTTTTACTGAAAAATTTCTCATTTAAGTGATCTTACTTTTATATTAAAAAAAAGTTACTTTCTTTTGCATATTTATCATAATTATAAAAAATAATTGCATTAAAAAAAATTATATTATTTTTTAGCTACTCATTGAAAGTTGGAATATACCTAAATGTATATAATTAACTCATAAATTTATAAATTGATTGATTTGAAAAAGAAAAATTCTTGGTAATTTTGTTGTTTAACTTCTTTTATTTTACTTCTGTTTTTATCACCATAAATAAGAGTATATTTTATGATTCACTAGTAATTATTAGTAAAGTATATCTTACTTTATAAAAAATAAAATAACTGAAACAAATATATATAATTAACATGATAATTATCAGGATAAACAAACATCATTCCAAAGAAACACGTAAATAGAACTAAACTTCTACTATCATGCATTTTTTATGACGATTAAATTTTTGCTGAAATTAATGATATTTAAAATATTTTTATACGTAAAAAATACTTTTTTATATATATATATATAGTTGTAAGAATACCGAATAATAAATTTGGACCAGGTCCTCTCTCATGCTATTCCATCACCATATATCATATTCCATCACCATTTACCATATATTATATTCATGATTGTTACCTTACATCCATTAAATAAAAAAAGTGCCAAATTTTATAATTTTTTAGAAAAAAAAATATATATATATTTCTTGAAAAAATTTTTTAAAAAGAAAATGATAGATAAGTGGGTTCTGTCCTTGCCCGCACGACTCCATCCTACCCTACGAACCGAGTCAATGAATGATGGACCCAGTCCCGGTCCCGGTCCCGGGCCCTTTATCGGCCGAGCCGCATAGCAAAAGCCAAGCCAAGCCGCCGTAACCAGCAAAATTGTTGCTGATTGGATAACAGCTAGATAGGCCCCACAACATGGGCAGAGACAAGCTGGCAATTATGACGTGTCATTAAATTATTGTAATAATTTTTAAATAAAAAAGACCCACCACGCCAAGCGACGAGGTAAGCATTTTCCATTTTTTCTAAAACGCGCAAAAAGGGCCACCGTCGGGTTTGGATTGGAGGTGGAAAGTGGGAACCCACAAAGCTGAAATGGATAGCGAAGTGAATGAAAATTATGAAACCATTTGGCAACATCATCAGTTTACATTTTTAATTGATCAGATCACGGGTCAATGCAAACCAAAATACAATTTATTAAAAATTAAATCAAAGATTTGATTTTAAGCAGTAGACTGACCAAATGGGCATTTTTTGACAATGACTATTATTTTTTTTTTCAGAGAAATGAAAGAGGATAAACACATTCAACTTCTAAATAGAACCAATTTCATAGTTGGCTTAAGACACATGAACCCCAAGAATTTAGTGGGGGAGGTTGGGGGAAGTGGGGTATTGAACTACCAACCTCCTCCCACACCTTTAAACACTTCGCCATCAGACCAAATGCTCAAAGGCCAAACTATTATTTTTAATGTTATTATTGTTGTTGTTTTGCAATTTGATGATGACATTTTTTTTTTGTTTTCCACTGGAAGAAAAAAAAAAAGTGAAGCCAATGTCACGATGTTCTAATTTCTCAAATTTCCATTTTTTGTAATATTAGTGGAGAATTTTCAAATTTGAATGCATCTATATATATTTATAGTAGTGAAATTTTTATTTTTATTTTTCTGAAATGTTTGTATTCTAAAGCTCATTGGACTCTAATCAATCAAATTCGACCCAAATAAGGGTAAAAATTTTTCAATAACTATTTAACGCGACTGAATATATCATGAGTCAAATTTGAGACATTATTTAATTGAGAACAACTTCTCTATCAGTTGATTCAATTGTTATTGGTAATTTTTTTATTTCTTTTAAATTGATGAATATAACTATACAAAGGCCAGATTACTTTACGACTGAATTTTGGAATTTAAATTCAAGCAGGATTAAAACTATACTCCACTATTAAAAAATTAATTAGTCAATTGAGAGTAATTTAATTGATATGATTATTACAAAAATTATGAAGGCTCCCATTTAGAATGGCTAATTAGTATGAGTTATCATATTTTATGATAAGTGATAAAATAATATCGTGTTTGTGTAGCTCACAGTTTATCAGATTTATATTAAACTAGTGAATCAACCCGCACTTCGTTGCAGGATGAGAAAATATTTTAAGCAATTTTTTTATTTGTTTATAGTATGAATTTATTTCTGGGTGGCAACTATTTATATATATTAATAAATAAATATTAATATTTAATAAAATATAATGTACATATTATTTTTATATAAAAAAACTCATAATATTAAAATTATAAAAAAATAAAACAAAACTATGACTTAAAATTTTCTTTACGTATGTTTTAAGACATATATGAACCATCCACTACTAATATAATCTTAAGGTACCGCTCAAATCATTAATTATGATATTAATTTTGAATTTAGTCCGTCTAAAACATTCATTAATTTTATTAATGGCATTTAAGTGATGGACCAAAAAATAGAAGAAAAGAGAGATGCAAAATGTTGTTCCAAAAAAAAGAAAAAGAGAAATGCAAAATGTTGTTTATTACTAAAAAGTTAAAACGTTATATACTACTCCCTCTGTTCCTAAATAATTGACGTTTTAGGAGTCTATTTTTATTCCTAAATAATTGACGTTTTAAGTTACCAATGCATTTTAACTAATTTTTTTTCTA
>CATIWK010269859.1:0-21404 GCA_949634005.1 Mallotus japonicus
CCGACCGCAAGGTCGGGTGGGCATTCGAAGCCCATACCCAGTTTCCGAACCCGATCTCTGAAGACGGCTTCTGGGTACCTCCGCGGAATCTAGTTGCTGTAAGTGTGTCCCGGCTTTTATCCGGGTGGCGACTCCATCTCCGTTAATGGGCCTCAAGCCCATATTCGTATATCCTAGTAGGCCCTGAGCTTACACAGTGCCGTGGTCGCCAACACTTGGGCGCGCGATAAACCCCGCCGCCTACAATAATTATATGGTATATTAGAGTATATTATAAAAACTTTAATAAACATTTCATAGTAAAAAATAATGATAAATAAAACTATAAAAATAATTTAATAATAAAATTATGAAATTGATCGTAGTTTAATAGTTTAATTTGAATTATAATTTTATTTATTTTTTTAAATTGAAGAAGAATCGATCTCCGAACTCAAAATTTTAATCTCCAACTTAACCGAACCAAAAATTTGAAGAAATTTTGGGGTCTTAATTTTTAAATCTCTGATATTTTAGAACAATTTCTGAAAATTGCATTCTCCAAACCAAATCGAACAGCCCTCACCCCTACCCACTCCCACCTCCTCCTCTTCCTAACATTTGGTCTTTGTGTTGTGTGTGTTTTTACTATATCTCTTAAAAAAAAGCTTAGTGGCTTATTTATGAGTGCAAGTGGTACATATCTCTTCTTTATTAAAATGAACAAAAAAAATTATAAAAATTCATTATGAAAATTAAGATTTAGCTAGATGAGCTAAATTCTAAAATTAATTTTTATTTTGAATAAAATTTAGATAAATTTTATTTTTTATTATTTATAATTAATAAAAAAATATATAACTTTTATAATAAAAATATTCTCCTTAAATCACCGATAACTGGAATTTTTTAGACACTGACTAATTCAATTTGATTTGGATAGAAACATACTTACAATAAAAATTTTCAACAAATAACTAAACGTGATTTTGCATACATTATGTTTCAATGTCAAGAGCTTGTTGATGTTTTGGTTTCGTTGTCTACACATTTGGGGATTTTGTCACATTCAATATCAATTATCTATTTCTCTTTCTTATTTTCCATTTGAATTTTAACTTATTCAATTCGATTCGAATAAAATTACAAGAGTAGTAAAAAAATTTTAATAATTAATTTAAGATAAATGTGTATAATACATCTCAAATTCCAAAATTAAAGTTTGAGTTAAATGCAAGAGTCAAGTTTGAATTCCAAAATTAAAAGTTTTTTCAAACTTGAGTTGATTTTGAGTTGAACTCATGTTTTAAAATTAAAATTAAAATTATTACTTATTCTTCATGTCGCAGCAATTCCTCCTAAAGCTCCTAAGATTATTAGTGTCGCTTGGTATCCTTCCAATTCAGGTTGGATAAAAGTGAACACTTATGGGTCTGCAATTGGCGCTCTAGGATGTTCGGGTGCAGGTGGCGTGTTTAGAAACCCGAGAGGTTATGTGGTAGGTGCTTTTGCTTTTAATACTGGAATTGGTTTTGCTTATCTTGTTGAGGTGCATACTGCTATGTTTGCTATTAGGAAAGCTAAAGAATTTGGTTGGAACAACTTATGCTTGGAGTATAATTCTTCATGGGTTGTATTTTTATTCAGTTTCCATTCAGTCGAAGTTCCCTAACAAATTGGCTAAATATGGTGCTCAACAATCTAATTCCCATTGGTGGACCATTTCTCCAGATTTTTGTTGTCATCTTATTTTTGAAGATTTTAATTATGTGGAGCGATTTCGTTTTTGTTAGCTTTGGTCGTGTTTCCTATGATCTTGTACGGATTCTTTTTCATTTCTTTAATATATTTTTTAGCCCTTTTAGATGATGAGGGTGCTAAGATTGTGCCAATCTAGTTGGGATAATTGGGTGCATCCACTGATATTTGGTCTCAAACTTTTTATAAATTTTTTTTTTGCATAAATTGAAATTAAAATTTTAAAAATCCAACTTGGTTTGACGCCTCTATAAAAATGTGATCAATCTTCACGTGCCACCTTTTCTTGAGCATGAATCGAGTTAATCAAATGAGATTGTCCATTAATTTTACCACTACTTCAATTCAATAATTGGAGAAACGAAAATGGCCAAATGCTCTATTTCACACCTGAACTTTATACTTTTGACCCATGACACACCTGAACTTTATACTTTTGACCCATGACACACCCTAACTTCTATTTTGACCAATAGAGCATATAAAATTCAATTTTGGACCAATTTAACACCTGAGCTTGACGAGTGGACAGCGTGAAGTACACGCACACTGACGGGTTAAGTTTAGCTGAGGTGGAAAGCCAGAACACGTTGAATGAAGGTCACATGTATTAACTTTATCAAGCTGAGGGAAGTTTTTTTTTTAAAAAAAAAGCTGAGGGAAGTAAAAAGGTAAACTAAAATTAACTAAACCAAAAATGGAAATAACCTACCTACAATCCCTAATTCCTTAATTCGTAAACCCTAATTTGTCCTAACCCCATTTCCAAATCTCAAAAAACCTTACTCATCAAATCAAAA
Source organism: Mallotus japonicus (assembly GCA_949634005.1). Lineage (NCBI taxonomy): Eukaryota > Viridiplantae > Streptophyta > Magnoliopsida > Malpighiales > Euphorbiaceae > Mallotus > Mallotus japonicus. The sequence goes on from CATIWK010269859.1 coordinate 2,538, forward strand.
CAAAAGAATAAGAAAGAATCTACTACCATTTCTAGCAGAGCTTTGCTAAGAAAGAATAAATTCGCCTTCCAAAATCTAAATAGCTAAGCTAGAAAACAAGAAGTAGTTGTTCTGATGTGGATATTTGCATGCAAGAAGCTGTGTTGATAGAAAAGGTAGCTTGCATTTTCTAAAGAAAGTACTGAAGAAAGAAAGATGCCCAGCTAAGAAAAATCTTCGGTCAAGAAGAGAAGAAAGTGAAAGGTAGAAAGCTGACCCATTTGTCATTTTGCTGTTGGTTTTTTCGTTATAAAGCAAGATAATAGGGTTTTTCTATGAAGTTTGTTTGACTGCTACATATTAAGGATGATGAAATGGAGTAAAGTAATAGTAGTGGTCCTCATTTGCAGAAAAGTAATAGGTATGGTCCAACTTTGTACTGAAAATGCTTAATTTTTAATATATTTTTTTCGTCTTTTTTATGATAGAATAGCCAAAAAATATGTTACTATGAAATGGCACCATGGGGGAAAAATTGTATAGGGAACACCTCCAAAATACGTTGGTGGAGTTTGTTCACTTGAAGAAATTAACACTGACAAGTTAAGTGTTTCTGAACTCATGTGGTATATAAGGTCATTTGGGTATGTATCTGTAGGGGGAATATATTATAAGGAAAGACAAGGCTCTAAGTTTATTTTGTTAGCTACTGACTCTATAATATTGGATGTAGTTAAACATTGGAAAAATGGGGATAGTATGGACTTTTATGTTTCACATGTGGTAGATGTGCCTGTAGTTATTGAGTCTGGTAGGTCTGGAGTAAATACCAATAACTCAGAAGTAAATGATGGTGTGCATATACATAGTGATGAGTCAGATGATGATGATTTTAAGGTGGGAAATGTGAGTTCGAGTGAATCTTCTGATGGCTTTGATGGTGATGGTGAAGAGTCCTCTACTGAAATAACTGATGAAAATGAGTTATTTGATGAAATAGTTATTGAACTAGCTGAAGAAGAGGGTTCTGAACAGGAGGGTGCTGAAGGGGGGGTGCTGAAGAGGGGGTACCGACTGCTGCATCTGATGTTGCTGATGAGGTTGGTTCTGATGGAGGGGATGCTGAAGATGGGGCAAAGCTTGGTAGTGATGGTGAAGAGGTTGAGGTTAGGAGTGAAAATGATCCTGAACTAAGGGCTATTCGAGAAGAAGTAAGGAATGCAAGAAGTAATCAGTCCAGACATGGCCCTTCAGTTGAAGAAGTCCATTTAGGTCCAATAGGTGTTGATGCTAGATTTGAGAATGATGGCAGATCTATAAGTGAAAGGGTGGTTGGAGGTGATGAAGCTTACTACGACAACGATGATCATGGTAGCGACAACCTAGTGTCTGATGATGAGACAGAGCTTCCAAGAAGAAAAATAAGTCAGTCTGCACACTATGATCCAAACACAGAAATTCCACAATGGGAATTAAGTATGATTTTTATCAATGTGAAAAAGTTTAGGGAGGCTGTCTGTAAGTATGCTGTAGTCAAGGGAATAAAACTTAAATTGAGGCCTAACCAACCTGATAAAGTGAATGTTAATTGCTTGTAAGATGGGTGTGAATGGCATTTATATGCTACAATTCAGAGGGATAGTTAGAATTTTATCATTAAAACATATAATCCAAAGCATTCATGTTCCAGATTGAACAAGACATTCCACTGCAATAGTGCTTATATTGCATCTCGTTTCAAAGCTAGAATATTGTCACAACCTGCAATTAAGATTAAGGACCTTGTTGAACTTGTGAAAAAAGAATTGCATTTGTATGTAGGCAAAATTGTATGTAGGAGAGCTAAGTTTAAGGTTTTAGCAGCTGCAATGGGTGATCCGAGGGTTGAGTATGCAAAATTGCATGATTATGTAGCTGAAATACTTAGGTTCAACTATGGGAGTACTTGTTTGTTAAGTGCGATACAAGGTCACAGCCTAGAAAACAAGTATTTGAGAAGTTTTATGTGTGGTTTCATGCATTAAAGCAAGGTTAGAAACAACGTTGTAGGAGGATTTTAGGGTTTGATGGGTGCTTTTTAAAAGGACCTTGTTATGGACAACTATTAGTTGCTGTCTCTAAAGATGGCAATAACCAGATGTACCCACTTGCATGGGCCGTAGTTGAACTTGAGAATACTCGTAGTTAGATGTGGTTCATTCAAACTGTCAAGAATGACCTTAAACTGGAGAATGGAGCTGGCCTAACTATTTGCAGTGATATGCAAAAGGTATAGCAAATTACTTATGTAAATGAAGTTTAATTTGATATTTATTGTAAAGCTTATTATTATATTGCACTAATTATTTTATTTCTTATGTTTAAAGGGTCTTATGATTGCTATTAATGAAGTTTTACCTGAAGCTGAACATAGAATGTGTGCAATGCACATTCTCTCAGCTTGGAGGAAAAAATGGAGGGGGGAGGAGAGGAGGAAAAAATTTTTGGAATGTGCATACTCTATATTTGAGGCATAATTCAAGGACAAACTCAAGGAGCTGAATCAGTTAGGGGTTGGTATTATTGAGGATCTATTATGCTATCGACAGCAACAATGGTGCAGGGCTTTCATTGGCACTCAAAGTACTTATAATGCTGTAGAAAATAATATGTGCGAAACCTTCAATGGATGGATCTTGGAAGCTCGATGCCAATCCATTATAACTATATTGAATGCAATCAGGTTGAAGGTGATGGAAAGGATTAAGGTTATGAGGGAGTTTACTAATACATGGCAAACATCTATTTCACCAGTTGCACAAGCTAAGTTAGATGCTAACAAGATGAGATCATGTGACTAACAATTGTCTTTCAATGGGGAACATGGGTTTGAAGTGATTGAGGGAGAATATGGTCACACTGTTGACTTGAAGGCTCTAACTTGTAGTTGCAGGTATTGGGAATTGAAAGGCATCCTTTGTGCACATGCAATATGTGCCATGTTGCACCTGAAAATTGACCCTGATGCATTTGTGAGCAAGTGGTACTCAAAAGAGAAATATTTCAAAACATATGGCACTGTAATGCAACATGTCAGAGGGATGTGTTTGTGGCCTGAATCTTATTACCCTGAAATTTTACCCCCTGTCATTAGAAAGAAGCCTGGAAGGCCGAAGATATCAAGAAGAAAGGATAAGGATGAACCTAAGAAAGTGAAAAGTGGAAAGTTGTCTAAGAAAGGTATGAAAATAACATGCTCTCTCTGCCATAACCAAGGCCATAATAAACAAGGTTGTCCCACTAGAGGTCAACCCAGATTCAGGTATGGCCTATGTGTTGGATCATTAAATTTTTATTCATTCTTTTTGCTTACTAACTTTATTTATTTTTATTTATTTGGATGTGGTAGAATGTGGAAGGACAGTCATCATCAACTCAGCAGGCAAGGGCTCTACCACCAGCAAGGCAATCACCAACACCTATAAGGTATTCATATTCATCACCAAGTCCAACAACAGCAACACATATAACCCCAGCACCAACTGCAGGCACTCATGATGGTCCTATCCAATTTCAGTCAACTGAGGTGATTTTTCTTCCATTTTGAGTCAATTTAAGTGGAACTTAATCACACTGGTACTGAATTTATTGGGTGACACAATGAAGGTTATCAGTGGAAGAGGAAGAGGGGCAGTGAGTGGACGAGGTGCAATTGCAGGCAGAGGACGAGGACATCCTCCAATTTCAATTTCAGGCTTGAGAAGAAGCAAGCAATCCACTTTAAGTGTTGGCAGAGGTGCAGCATCAATAGAAACATCAACAGCTGGAAAAAAAAAAAGATATGCAGCTCCAACTAAATCATCTCAAGCAAAGAGAAAAAGTTGGAGACTTGATCAAGGATCTAAACATGGAGTACTTGTAATGGATAATGGCATGATGGTTGAGAATGTAAGTAATATGGAGATGGACTATTATTTTTTATTAAGTTTGGTTTAAAGAATGATACATTACTTAATTTTTGTCACGGTATGGCAGACATGTGGCTCGAGTTATAGCAACTCCTGCAACTATTAAGAGTTCAGCAGTTATAACAGGTGATCTGAGGTTTAAACCACCTGGTTTAAGATGGAATGGAAAATCAACAATAACTACTAGACAACTTCAGCAGCAATAACAAAAACAACAAAGGAAGAAGAAGATTGACTTTAATGATGTTGCTGCTGGAAGTCAACAATCCCAAAGCCAAACCAGTCCTTTTGGTGCTGAATCAAGCCACACTAGAAGCAACTTATAGAGTGGAAAACCAGCTGTTCTGACTGCTATATTTTGTACTCAGATGTAATTTATTATTGCTAGTAATGGACAATGATGGGTTCTATGTAGTTAGGCACCATTAGTTTGTAGCATTAAGTGCCAGATATATATGTGCAATGAAGAAGTCTTGCTCTTTGGTAGCAATTTTGTTGTAATTTGTATAACACTTAGTGCTGGCAAACTGAAACTATATTTTGGACATGCTAGTTTATTATTAAAATATATATTCGCAAATTCTGAAGATATTAAGCTTTCAAGTCAGGAATTTTTTTTTTCCTCATTCATAAATATGCAATGTTACATGAAAGCTTCTAAGATTGATTACAGGTAGGTGATGTAACCTCTGCTCCTATAACCAAAACATGCACCCAACTACCATATACAAAAGGGTGCACAGTGTAGAGTGCATTAACCATATTTCACTTCAATAACCAAAATACATAGTCCTATCAATAACATTTAACTTCTATTTCCAAACACAAGCAACACAATAATCACTATTAAGATAATAATTATTCTTCTTTGCTTTTTTTGAATTCTGATTGCTCTGTCTCTCTCACATTCACATTCCCTCATCTTTCTGAGCAAACCAATAATAACGCCCCTTGATTGTTCAACTGAAGGGGGATCAATCCACATGAAGAAGTTGCATGCACCAATAGTCTGTACATTAAGCGTAATGGGATTTTATTAAAATAAAAAAAATTAGGAGTTACACTACATGTAATCAAAATCCAAATTCAAAGCATTTTAGTCACTTACCCTAAAATTCCTACAACTAAAAAACCTCCGTCTAGGGTTTGCATTAGTCTAGGAGGTTTTCACATTCGCGATCTCTCCACAGTGGCACAAATGCACCTCGAAGTTCGCTGCCTCCATTGTTTGGCCAAGGAAATCACAAATGAAGCAAGCAGATGAAATTTCAAGAACGAACAAGAAGAAGAAACAGCGAAATCAAAGATAATAGATGAAGATATCTTTTCGAAACAATGGTTAGAGCAAAGCAGAAGGATCCAGGATGAAAGAAAAAAAAAAGGCGAAGTTCATCCGTAAAAACAAATGAAGAAGAAGAAGTTAAAGCCATTTAATGGCTTTTTTATCGTTGTCCTATGCCACCTCAGCTTCTTAAAAGACCCTAACGCGCTTTATTGGAACTGCAACCACTCTCTTGTCCACGCTGTCCATGTAGATGCATACCACGTTAAAAATGTCCAGGTCAAGTGTTAAATCAGTCCAAAATTGAAACTTATATGCTCTATTGGTCAAAATAGAAGTTGGGGTGTGTCATAGGTCAAAAGTGTAAACTTCAGGTGTGAAATAGAACATTTGGCCAAAAGAAAACTGTAGGCTTGCCTCGTATTAAAAAAAACAAATAGGAAGGAATAACCTATATATTATTCCTATTTATTAAAGAATAACCTTCACAGATGAGGAAGGAGAGCAAAAGAATATTATTCCTATGTTATTTATATATGGTATTGTTTTCTCATATATTATTATTATTATTATTATTATTTAGTTTTTCCATTTTAGTTAAATTTAATAAGGGAAGAATTTTATATTTAATTAGAATTTATTTTATTTTTTTGTTTTCCATCTTGACTAGGATTTGACTTTTCTATTTTAGCTAAGATTTTATTTCCTATTAAGATTAAGGTTAGTGGGTTGTGCCACTCTATAAATAAATAGCTTGTTCACTCATAATTAATCTATTGAATAATATAATAATTTTCTCTCTCTTTTTTTTTTTTTTTTTTAAGTTTCTGTGTTGAAACTTGTTTGTATTCTTCAAGGCTTGTATTTTCACGTTCACGAGCCCATAACTCCAACATCTCTGTTTCTCTTACTTGTTAACTATAAATTTTTTGGTTGCTTATAATTTAAAATTTATTTTTATTTTTAAAATTTTGATGGATTAGGAATTGGAGGACATGGTGAAAAGGGTGAAAGAGAACCAAGAAGAAGCCGGTACTCTTCGTGAACTGCAGGCTAAGGTTGATAAAGAGATGGGTGCTGTTCAAGGTATTTATGCGTTTTCTATTTTTATTCTGTGTTGTTTATGTGTGGGCCACTTATTCAACTCTTTTCATGCTCCAAATAAACTTTAGAGATTTTGGGGGGGCCCAAGGAACAGAAAAATCTGAACTTTGAAACTGAAAATTTTACAGAATCTGAAGAAATAACCGTGACTAGTATTCCGCATTGGAACAGAGCAATATCATCAGCCGAAACGCAAACGGAGATTGTCCAAATTCAGGAGGTGGATGCAGAATATTTACTATTCCGTGAGAATGTTGGTGAAATTGTTGATTATTGTGGCCTTCAGCATGTAGCAAGACAAGTAGTTGACATGTGCAGCCACAACTCTCGTGCTATCATTCTAATGGTAAGGGCATTGAAAGGTGAATCTGTTGAAGCTAATGAAACTTAACTTGAGAAAGTTGAAATATCTAGCTAGTTTATGTAACTAGTTTAGTTTGCTGTAAGGTAGGTATGGCTCTTATATTTGTTGTGTAAGAAAGAGCAAGTAATGTACACCATACTGTTAGGTGTAAATGTCAGATTACAGCATGGTTTATGCTTGTAAAACTTGTATTGTTGCTGATATATAAGAGCAGCTTTGTAAATGTAAAAGTGTGTGAGTTCAAGATAATTTTTCTCTGTTCTTAGTTGTTTGCTTGGCTCTCCCCGTTTCAACAGAATCCGACATCGATGTTTGGAACAATGCACTCGAAGCATTGCGCGCGCAACCTGCGTCTGATGAAGAAAAATCTGAAACCCTGATGGTTAATGTGATAAAATTCAACTTGGGCCATGTCATGGTTGATGCAACAAGAAGATGTATAAGAAATTTCGCATTGCTTTGTGACAACCAAAAGATTGCAAGAGGGTCTTTGATAGATAGCTGGATTTCTGATGGCCTAATAGATTCGTATCAGGAAGCTAATAAAGTCCTTGAAACTCTGATAAGTGGTGGCCTATTGAGAAGTTCTGAGGATGGAGAAGTTGTCGAGCTACAAGAGACAGATCGCCGTATATTACTAGGACATATATTTCCTCCTATAGAAGGTCGAATTTTTCTTCTACAATGCAGTATGGGACTGACTGAGCTGCCTAAGGATGTGGAATGGGACATGTTCAATGAGATTTGGTGAACTGATAATAAGCTATCCAAGTTAAATGAGAATTTGATCTGCCCCAAAGACCGAGCACTCTTCCTGCAAAGAAACTTCAAGCTGAGGATGATACATGACTCATTCTTCGATCAAATGCCTGCTCTTGAAGTCCTGAACTTGTCCAGAACTCGCATCAAGTCTTTGCCCAAATCTCTTTTCAGACTGATCAATCTTAGAAGGCTGTTTTTGAATCACTGTGATCTTCTCTTGACATTACCGCCTGAAGTTGGAGAGCTCAAGTGTCTTGAGGTACTTGATCTTGAAGGTACAGAAATCATCAATCTGCCTGAGAATGTTAGAAAGTTATCAAATCTCACATGCTTGAAAGTATCATTTTGTGAACCAGTGAGTTTCAGGAGATCAGAGCATCAAGGGATGATCATTGCTGGTGGAGTTCTGTCTGCTTTATCTAAGTTAGAAGAGCTAAGTATTGATGTGAGTCCAGAAGATGAACGCTGGAATGCATCTGTGGGAGATGTTGTTCACGAGGTTTGTGGATTAACATCACTCGAGACACTTAAGTTCTACTTTCCTAGAGTGGAACTTTTGAGAAGCCTTCAATTGGATACCATACCCGTGGCGTCTCCATTATCACATTTCAGCTTTACTGTAGGTGATCAATATGGCAAGCGCATCATTTCTAGACTTCCGCGTGATGTTGAGATCGAGCTAGACGGATATGATAAATGCTTGAAGTGTGTAAATGGTGACAGTGTACCTGAAGAAATCAGGAAGGCACTAAAACATGCATCTTCATTTTTCTTGGACCGCCATCAGACGGTCAGGAAGTTATCTGAATTTGGAATAACTAATATGATGCAACTGAAATGTTGTGTAGTAGGGGAATGTAAGGACCTTCAAGCAATTGTAGACGGAGATCAACTAATAGAAGAGGCATCTGGTGATACAACAGTTGGTCTTGCATCACTTGAGTATTTGTATATATATTATGCGAAGAATTTAAGTTCCCTATGGATAGGGAAGCTCTTGTATAATAGTTCCTTCAAGTTACTAAAATATTTGACTCTGTACATCTGTCCTGAGCTGGGCACTGTCTTCACACCAGGAATGCTTGCAAATCTTTCCAGACTAGAAGAGCTCACGCTTGATGATTGCCCGAAAATTACCAGATTAATTAGCTACAATGATTCTGAGAAAGAGATCAAGCATCGCCTTCCAGCCTTGAAGAAGATAATACTTCATTTCTTACCTCAATTAGTGGACATTTCGGAATTTTTACAAATTGCACCAAGCATAGAATGGATGAGTTTTTATCGTTGCCCAAATCTTAAAACTCTCCCAATTAGCAAAGCTTTTCACAAAAATCTGAGGAAGATCAGGGGTGAGAAGCACTGGTGGGAAGAAGCAAAGCCAAGAAGCACAGAGCAAGTTTCTTTGGATAAAATTTTCATTGCAGTTGATGCGAGGTAGTTTTTTTTTATTATCCTAAACCTATAGTTAATTCTGCTCATTATTTTTAATTACTTGCTTGGTAATATGGAATTCAACATCAGGTCATTGTCAAGTTGCAAGTGAAATGCCCTGATGGCCGTAAGAAAGAAGATCAAGATGCTAATTAGCTATGCTGGCAATAGACATCCTGGCTTTATCCACTTCACAGCCTTTTTTTCACCGGGAAACCCTGTTACTGGTGGAATTGGAGTTGAGGGTTTCTGATGAACTGGTTAAGTTTGTCTTCACTGTTCCGTCGGTATTTGTGAATCCAATGACGTAGAAGTTCGAATAATCTTGAAGGCTTTGCAAATTTCCTATTCTACAACCACCGTAAGGAGAGCATCTGGCTATCATCAAAATTAACGGGGCCTTAGAGACTGAATCCTTTCTTGAATGACATCTATAGCTTTCTCTTTCTGATTTTCGCTCCATGCATATGCAAGGAATAAAGTGTTTTTGCAGATGTATTGGCTTAAAAAGGAAAAATGCACCTTGAGATATGATGATCTTGGGACAGAATTATGAGGGCTGGTTTTGTGATATTCGATCCGTTTCTTTTAGTATTGAGTCTTGGCATGAAGATGTGTGCATAGCAAGCTTAGTTTGTTATTACGCATAACCCATATTTTGTCCCTGCACTTTTATTGTTTTTCAGATTTCCCTCTACACTTTTATTTCTAAACATTGAGTCCTTAATTTAATCTCCATATACTTTTATTTTATCATACATTGGGTCCTTAATTTAAAATTAATGACCCAATGTATGGCAAAATAAAAATATAGGGACTCAATGTATAGAAATAAAAATACAGGGAGGAAGTCTGGAAAACAATAAAAGTGCAGGGGCAAAATATGGATTATGCCTTGTTTTTATTAATTTCTTTTTTGGTTTTTGTTCTGATTGTAATCTTTGTTTTGTCTTCTAATTTTGCTTGCAAGTAGTATGTGGTGTGTACATACACTTGTTACACTTGCTTAGTTTTAGGAGGGGGGTTTTTTCATCACCTCTACTAATTGTAGTTGGTGGTTTTTCCCCCTTAATTATTAATAAAATGAAATGCTTATAAGAGAATTCACAGCCTTTTGGTGAAAGACGGACATCATATTGATATGTTTTGTCTCAAATTTATATGTTAATATGTTTATAGCTGCTACTAATGTGTATGCAACTTTTGCTTTTGCTGTTTGTAGGGTAAATTATACAAATGCTCACTAAACTTTACATTTAATTATACAATTTGGTTATAAAATTTTAATTTGTATCTTTTTAGTTACTAAATTTCTATTTAGATTTTGCGAGTAGTCTTTATAATATTTTTAGTTCATAAATAATTCAGTATTATTAGTGTAGTCCAAAATTTCAAGATAGTATATAAATAAGTCCATATTTTCTGTATTTATATAGAATTTAAAGAAAAAACTAAAAACTGTGAGAAATGAATACCTTTTTTCTAAAATAATGTAAAAATATTATTCAATTAGATAACAAAATAGATGTTAATACTCATCTTTTTTTTTTTTTTTTTATATCATAAACGATAAATTAATAAAATATTTATATATTATATTATATTTAAATAATTTATAAGTATATAATTTATTTTTATTAAAATAATATATTCATTTTTCACATATAATATACTTTGCATTAATAATCAAATATTTGTATATTATATTATATTTAAATAATTTATAACTATAATTCAAAGATGACATGTGGACTTATTTATATGCTATTTTCAAATTGTGGACTAAAATGGTAATACTAAACTATTTATGGATCAAAAATTTATATAATATTAGCAACTGAACAAAACCTAAATTGGAAAATTAATAAGAAAAAATATGCGAATTAAAGTTCTAAAATCAAATTGTATTTGATTTTATCAACTAGAAACAAAAGGAAAATCTTCAATCAATGTGTCTATAGTTTCATGATAAACATCCTCCATCCAAACTCTCAAATAAATAAATAAATCAGATCATTGACCTCAAGCCAGCTGTGCTGGTGAGCTTGCTGTCATGTTACACGTCCTACAAAAACAAAAGAAACAAAAGATGTTCAAGGACTTTTTAAGGTGAACTTTCTTGCTTTGCTTCTTTTTTTTTTTTTTTTTTTTTGAATGTTTTTTGAGTGAACTTGAAAAAAAAAATTCTTATTGTAAGTACTCCAATCTAAATTCATTATTCATGCAATCAAAGAAAGTTATATATATCAAACTGAAATCCACAGTTCGTATATTCTCATCCAAATAAGAAGATGGCAAATTCAATGATAGTAACCAAATCAAGACAGAATTTGACATCAAGAATCAAGCAAAAAAAAAAAAAGAAACTCTGCAAGTGGCACAAGAAATGTTGAGGTAAACCAATCTTGAAGACACCAATTACTTTCTAAATGAAATTCAAGATTAGGCCAAGGACAGCATTTAGATCTAGCAAATCTATACCAATTTTTTATGTTTGAAATTTGGAAGTGACAACATGTACTTTACATTTATAGTTCCAAATTCTAATGAAATAATGTTTTTTAATAGTAATAGAAATTTTCTTTATTTAAATTATAATTATAAATACATATTATTTTCAATTTTTATAACACATTTATTTTAGTTGGTTTTTCTTCATATAAAAATTTTGGCAGAAATATAATTAACAGAAAACTTTAAAATAAATTTTTTAATTTTTAATAATAATTTGTAATATTTATATACTCATTGTATGATGATAATTATGAAAATTTTTCAAAAATTATGAATATTAAGACATAATTGTAAAGTAATATCACTAATAATTTTTTATTTTTTAATTTCAAAAAACTATAGATAAAAGATATTTACACAATTATTTTGCTTTGTCCTTTGAGTGCTTATTTTTATAAAAGTTAACTAATATAAATTAATTCTCAAAAAAATTTATTCCCCAAATGCATACATTAAAATAGTTAAATTTTAGTCCTTAAATCAATTTTTTAATATAAATTATATTGAAAAAGGAAAATGAGAACTTTAATTAAAAATTTAATAATTGCCATATAAAATTTTAACCATTCCACATGAATTTATATTTTAATCAAAATTTCATTCTTAATTTAAGTATAAATTAATTTTTAAATGAAATGATGAAAAATTTTCCTTTAAAATGCAACAAACTAAATATTTATATAACTAAAAAAGTGAGATAGAGAAAAAATTAAAAATTACTTCAATTTTTTTATTTAAAAAATTGAGGATATGTGTGTGTATATATATATATACACACACATGTATAGGTGTGTGTGAGAGAAATTCTTTTAAATATGATGAAAAAGTTTTATAATTTATTTAAAACATATTTTAGAATTTAAATATGCTTATCCTGGTCAATAAATAAATTTACAAATGAATCATTATTAATTGTTTTATAACTAAACGTAAAGATTAAAATATATGATTCTGTTTTACTCTGTCAGACTATGTTTGCTAGGAGTTGTGTGGACAATTTGATTTTTTTTTTCTTTGTAATCTCTATTTTGAAAAGGAAAGTGTAAATTTAATAATTGATGTGAACTATAATTTTTTTTGTCTAGAATTTAATTTTATGTGTTTAATTTTATCTGTTCTCGCGCCGAAGTGCGAGTAACTTTCATAGTAAATTATATAAAATAATAGGATTTTAACATAAGGGAGATTCTTCCCTACACTGGGTGTATATACACCTAATGGTAGAATTTAAAACACAAGACACATGTTTTATTTTAATTAAAGAAGTTACCAATATTTTGATGTGTTGTCTTAGATCTTACCATTGGGTGCAATATACCTAGCCTAGGCAAGAATCTCCCTTAATATAAATGTCCAAAAAACAACCTACATTCACCAAAATGCACCCACTTTTCATTAATTACTAAAATGCCTACAAAGCTAAAAAATAATTACCTTCGTGTCTCCTCTCCCATAAGCGTCGCGCAGAAAAAAAAAAAAAAAAAAAACGTGGCTGCCTCCGCCTCTTCATTCCTGCCTCCACCTCAACTACGCCTCCAATCTCTAAAGAAATTCAAGAAATCGTGCATTTCCCTGCTCAGGATCACCACCACCATCATGCGGCTCCTGTTTCAGAGATTCAGGTTGAGATCAGTAAGATCGAGCATCGTGTGGTGTTTTTTTTTTTTTTTTGGAAATTCATGTGGTGTTCTTTAATAGAGTGGGTGTGAAACTGCCTCGTTTGGCAGTGGAAGTGTGGGTCTTGAGGTTTCCCATCTTCTATATTGGCTGAGGTGAAACATTTTCAAGAGCATGAATAAAACATTTATTTTTCTTTGGTCCAAATTAGCTGGTTGGGATGTTGAAATAAAGTATGGCTCTCGTTAACTCAATTTTCTAGTACTGCACGACAAAAGCTGTTAATAAAGAGACAAAATTGTAGTAGCTCTTTAGACAAAGCTGCAATTTTCCCCGTATCATTCCTTCATTCTTTCATTAATTGGCATTTATGATTCACGCATCATTATCCCTTTGGATTATTCGATTTGCAAATCCACTCTATCTCCATGCTCAGACTGGATGATTAGCCTGCAGCTGCAGACATTGCTGACTCTGCATCCATCCATTTATGTGGGTTTTGTTTTTTTTGGTAATATCTATGTGGATTTTTTTTTGACCTAATCTATGTGGGTTTTGTTAATTTTCTATTGATGTGGTTGTTTAATTTTGATCATTATTTTTTTTTCTGCATTTTATCGTTAAGTAATCAACAAGATTCTATATGGTTCTACTTTTGATTACTTTTAATATTTTTATCATCTTATTCTACTTTCATTCAAATCTTTATGAAAAATAATAACAAATTTAGATCTTATTATAACGTACAATGATTAATTAATTGAATTTAATATATGTCATTTATCCGAAAACACCGTTATTTTGTACGGTAATGGGTGATCTTTGGTAGAAATGCTATATTTTGGCTTGTTTATTCATCTTTACATAGACAGTCTTTTTTTTTTTTTTTTTTTTTTTGGTAAAGACTAATTTTCTGACATTCCTTTTGAGATTGCCAAATATTCAGCAAAATTGTTAAGGAAACAGTACTGATGAGTTTACTTGTTGGCTTGATCTTCTTAATTTTCATTCCAGAAACCAGATCTTGTTATATTTGTTATGGGTAGCAGTATTGGTCAAGCTGCATTTGATCAAGCTCAAGCGTTTAGGCAAATTGTTGAAGTTGGAGCTGTGATTGTTACCAAAATGGATGGTCATGCAAAGGGTGGTGGTGCTCTTAGTGCGTAAGTATTATTTGTGATTGTAGCAGATGCATCTAACTATTGTAATAGTAATGATTTCTATTTTATATTACAAATTTGCAGGAGTCCTGTTATATTCATCGGAACAGGAGAACATATGAATGAATTTGAAGTTTTAGATGTCAAATCTTTTGTTAGTCGCCTTCTAGGTTTTGATGCCTTTCTTTAGCCATTACACTTTTGTTTTTATATATCTCTTCTAAGAATTTTTCTGAGAGCAATTGCACAATGATTTTTTTCACCTAGGCATGGGTGACTTGTCTGGATTCATGGACAGAATTCACGAGGTGGTTCCTACGGATGAACAGCCTGAGCTTCTACAAAAACTCTCAGAAGGAAACTTTACCTTGAGGATTTTTTATGAGCTATTTCAGAACATTCTCAAAATGGGCCCTTTTAGCCAGGTTCTTGCACTGTTCTTTTACTTTGAACCTATTGTGCTTTCTGTTCATGGTAACGTTGCAAGTATTTATTGATAATTTAGTTAAATGACAATGAATGCACTTGGAATTTATATAACTGTGATCAACTAGTCATGGAAGCTATAACCCGACTTCATCTCAGGATTTTAATAATTTCTTGGGTTTGAATTCATATGATTTACAACTTTTAGTTGCTTTTTTTTCTCTTGGAAACTCACACTTGCTCTCTTTTTGCCACACGTTTCCTCACATTTTCTCCTTTGGGACTAGAAGCCTGACAGTGGTTGAAGTTTCCTTGTCTATTTTGTGTAGATATATTCAATGCTTCCAGGGTCATTATCTGAATTAATGCCCAAAGGTCATGAAGAGGAAAGCCAGGCAAAGATTAAGCAATATATGAACATGATGGATTCAATGACAAATGAAGGCAAGTGAAGGCCATATTTACAAATTTTTGTCATCAAAGATGTTCATTTTTTGCTAGTTGAAACTAGCATTTTGTGATTGCTGACACTGGTTGCTTTTTGTTACAGAATTGGACAAACCAAAGCTTATGAATGATTCTCGCATTATGAGGATAGCACGAGGTTCTGGTCGCCAAGTTAGAGACTTAATGGCAATGTTGGAAGTGTACAAGCATCTAGCCAAGGAATTCAAGAGTAACAGGAATGCACTTTCTGGAAATATGAATGCACAACAGGTGACTAGAGTGGTCTCTCCACAGATGTTGAGGCAGATTGGTGGCACAGTTGGCGTGCAAAATTTCATGAGGCAAATGGGCTCTGTTAACGACATGATGGGGATGTTTGGAAGCGTGGGGAGAAGGTAATATGTAAGCAGATGCATTTGGTTCCAGTTATAGGAGCATATTTAGTATGGCCAGGTTCGGAGAGGCTCACAAGCATATCAACTTTCCTAGCTGTTTAGCCATACAACTTTTATTTTAGACCATATTGCACCATAAGTAGGGAGCAGAATTATTTTTAATTCTGATTTTTTGAAAATTTTGCGATTCACTTCGTATAACGGACTGCTACGAAAATCATTTCTCTCTATCATAGTATAATTGATTTATTTAACGACGTACTATGATGACATAAACTAAATATGTCAGCATATAATTTCTAAGAGTCTTGGGGAGCAAAAAGCATGTAACACATGTTAAAAATAGTAAAATTACAGCAATGTTTATGAAATTTCCTTTATAAATTCAAAATCTTTTGTAGGTTTTTCCATCATCAAAGAAGGCCAAATAAAAATCCAATTAAGAGTTTTCTCCTGTTTCTGTAGGTATACATATCAAGTAACTAGCTCCTTGATTTCATCATGGCTGGCACCTATAGTGGCGGCAATGGCGGTGGTGGTAGCAGTCTTAGTGTTGCTGAGGGAATCGCTGCAGGATCGGCGGCTTCTAGCCTGACGTACAAAATAACGCAAGATGTAAAAATTGGTAGGCAATGGAGACGCTATTACTTGGAGAATCTGGAAAACAACTGTAAAATGGTAGACAGTGAATTGAAGAGTCTCATTGCTCTTGCAGCTGATATGTATTCAGGTCTTGTTTTGAGACCTCAGTTCTGGCACAGTTACACTAACTCGACTTGGAGAGCGAGGACACAGGAGATTGAGGCAGAGGTGAAAGCTATGTTTGCGCAATATGAAGCACTAAACCAACTCGGATTTAGCATCAAGAGGAGCAGGAGGAAACTCAAGGCCAAACTTAGCAGAGAAATGGAGCAGAAGTGTGCAGAAGTTCGCCAGCATTTTGAGAATGCAAAATTTATGGTGATTACATAGCTTTAATATGCAAGAAACTAATGGTATTTAGTGTGTATGTATCTGTTAAAAAAATGTTACAACATTAACAATGGAGTCAAAACAGTCTATCTCACATTGCATATGATGGGTGATAATGGATTCCAACTATTTCACAGTTAAGCCAGATAAACTCCATGAATAGAAAAAAAATTTCTTGTTTCTCTGTATCACTTTAATGTCTCATGTTGCGCACACACTCTCAACACTTACAACCGTCCGCTCACCTGCCATTAACTCACTCTTGTACGCATTACTCACTAACAAGTTTCTCTCACATACCACAAGATGGCATGAGGTTCAATTTTCCTCAAGGTTTCGGATGAGTGGCTTCTGAAAAAATTTTCTTTATTGTGCACCATTAATGAAATGTAATTAACCAACAATTGCTGGATCAGTTGATAAAGAATTAGTTTTACTTAAATTAAAATTTGAATTTGAATTCCAGTGTATGCAATCACATTAAATTAGTTATTTATTCGAATCAAATATAATTAATTAAAGTCTAGTACAGTATAGTACAACTAACTAGGTTTAAAATTATTGCATATAGTTCGGATATAACAATAAGAATAACGACAATGATAAGTGAATGCCATATTAATTTACATATTCATGTCAAGTATGTTAACAAGCAAATCAACTTACTATATTTTTTTTATATGGTGGTATTGTTTTTTTTTCTTTTCTTGTACAAAATTATTGTGTTTTGCACAGTAATTAATTTGTGGTCAAAGTTGGAAAAAGTGAAAAAGATAAAGAAAAAAAAAAGTAGTATAAAAAGAATTATGGGAACTGATGTTATGGGGCTAATGGAATAAAATGTAATGTCATAAACTATTATTAAGCAATATTTATCAATAGAAATTTAAAATTAATTAATGAGTATAATTGATTAAAATTATTTTAAAAAATTTATTTGCAATACTAATCTTATAATAAAATCACAAGTATAATTCAATGTTAGATTTGAAAGTATAATTCACTATGAAACGAAAACTAATTTTAAGCTAAATAAGAATATTAATTAAAATAAAACTATATCAAAGTTTATGAGAGTTAGCACATTAATTTTGGTCAAAATAAAATTATATATCAAAGTCTACGTGAGTTAGCACATTACATTACACTTTAGTAAAAAATGTCTATTAATATAAAAAATAATTGAATTTGTATTTTTTTAATTTTTCAATTAAATTTTGATAAAAAATGTTAATTTAACTAATTATTTATAATTAACACAAACCCATTTTGGTTAAAATTGACCCAATCTAATCCCACTGATGCTTTGTGTCCTATTCTGGTCTTGTAGCAGCTATAACAGAAATTCTGACCACGTTGAGCTTGTCCCAAGCCCGTCCCTTCAATCTATATTTTTATGAGTGATTCATTAGTATAGTATACATATACATGCATGTATCCAAGTAAACGTTAAATTAATTTTTATATAATTAATATAATAGCTTATAATACATTTAAAATTTCCGTAATTTAAATTTAAGTGATTTTCTTTATAGACTTGTTTTTATATATTTATCTCAGGCAATGATCAATAAAATGAAATTTACCGAACATTAAGTAGACGTGTGTCAAAATCTTTTTTTAAGACACCAAAAATTATGGATTCAATTCATAAAAATAAACTTTATAGATGCCGTACGCATATGTGATTAGTAATAAAAACAATTTAGCTATCGAGCTTGGTTCAAAATACTAACCTAAGTTTGAGTTTTTTTATGGGTGCTATTTTCATTGTTTGTACGTGTGATAAGAGCTTAAGCAATGTTGATATTGTATATCAATTAACACAGGGACTAACACAAGGTGGAGCTTTTGGTTACATTGAGACACAACAAGATCAATCTCAACCTCATATTTGAGCTCATTGCTTCATGGAGATACATCAGAATCAACCTTGCCTATCCTCAAAGGTGATAAGGATGACTTGTCTTGCATATTACGCATTTACATCCCTTATTTATTTATTTCCAATACATATGCGACTTTGGATCTGTGGTATACACATTTATATTGAGCTAAAAGTTATTAGACCGCATGTAGGGGCTGACCTAAGAAATTTTATTTGGAGATCAAAATTGACTAAAAATTTTTTTTAAAAAAAATTGTAAATGTTATATTTTGTGGGAGCCAATGTACTAAATGTAATGTTATGAACATTAGAAACTAAAATTGAAATGCACGAAGAGCAAGAGCACAAGATGTATGGGAGTGGCCCTTGAGCCTTTGGCCTGGTGGCCAAAGGCTCAAGGGTGTGAGGGAGAGGTTGGGGGTTCAATCCCCCCTCCCCCCCTAACCTCTCCTCACAAAAAATCCTTAGGGACAGTGTCCCTAAGGTGCTTAAATGTTGAGCTACCCGCCTAGGGCTGGCTTGGTCCAGCCACGGGGTTGGCTCCATTTAGAGGTTGTAGGGGTTAATCCCCTCACC
>CATIWK010269866.1:0-10800 GCA_949634005.1 Mallotus japonicus
TTTAATTGTCTTGGCAGTATCAGAGTCAGGTGTGGTGTATGTTTGGAACCTGAAGGCCATCTTACAGGATGAGGTTAATCCAATAAAAATTACAGCAAAAGGTGGCAAAAGTGAAACAGGCCAAAAGAAGGGTGAATATTCAAAGAAGAGTTGGACCTCTATTTGGGCTGCTAGGTTACACGACTTCAGGGATAACAAACAGTTGACAGTGGTTATTGCTTATGGATCTATGAATTCTCCGCAATTTAGTACAGTGAATATCAGTAACTCTGGGGAGGACATTGTTGTGAGTGCTACAGATGAGACTGAAACTGCCAGAAAAAATGGGATTTTACCTATAAAAGGTATGAAAAAATATATTTTCTCCTCTTATTTTTCTTCTTGCAGCATCTCTTGCTGATAGATGAACAAATAAAACAGTGTTGCAGGTGTTTTCTAGCTCTTGATCAATACCTTGTTTTCTCTTAATTTTTTTTTTCCCTTTAACTTGTTTCTCTTCTTCTTCTCTTGGCTTCTCGTGTTACCAATCTTCTTTTCCTCCTTGCCCCTTTATCTTTGAAAGTTGTGTTTCTATTCCTGATAGAAATACTCTATTCACGTGACAGAATATGCTACTAAATTTTTCAACCGGAACTCTATCCCAACATCCAGCCTCATAAGGCATATTGTATTGCATTAAAACTCATTGGGATCAATTTTTCTATTTCAAGAGTTTAATGCTGTTGTTTCTTGTTGGATATACATGAGGTTCTGGGTTACTTCTGTTGGTCTTTCAAGATTTTATAGCATAATAGTTTGGCATATGTTTATGTGGAAAACTGAGAAGAAAATGGAAATGAATTACAGTTCTCTGGATGGTGTATTGTTGAAACTCTATTATGTTGTGGACTAATAAACAATGAAATTCCAATGTTGGGTGAACATCTGACATTTTCTCTCACTAATAAATCATCAAGGAAAGACTATTATCCGATTTTTGCAAAATTCAAAGTATCAGTCAGCAGTAGTTGGAACTCTATCAGAAACTTTCAAATATCTGACATTTTTAAAATTCAATTTTTTGCATCAGAATTAAAGATAATAGTGTTCCTTTTTAATTATTGAAGAAAGCCAATCATAATTTATATTTATATTTATACTAGCTATTTTGGGTAAATTTTAGTATTTATCTTATAATGAGGGAACTATTTTCACAGATCCCAATGATTTGGAATCAGAAGCAGCACTGGCCTCAACCCAAAAGGGAAAAACAAAGAAAAAACGGGCTGCATCTGAAATGGATCCTTCGGCTGCAGGAGATATGGATACTGGTAAGATTTGTTGAACAGTCAATTAAATTTAAATCATAAGGTACTATTTGTTTGGTTAGATTTCTATAAGACTGACAGCATCTATCATAGCAGCCAAATGATAATGTCCTTGTCTGTGAATGAATAAAATTTAATAAACATTGCTTCTTCTTTTGGAGCTTGAATGTGTTCATCTGAGCAACAATAGCCCAGGTTACAGGCTTTATACCACAATGTTCTCTGTCATTTGGTTTCTAACTGTTTTTTCCCATGAACTTCCTAGGAGCATATAAGAATTTACTCTGTTGCAGGCATATAAGTGACTGCTGGGCTTTGCTTCAATATTTTTTGTTCTTTCAATCTGTTTCACTTTTGGGGGATAACATATCCATCCATCTTATTCTGATTGTTCTCCTATTTTTATAAATTCTTCTTTTATTTAAGCAAAAAAGAGTACGTCACTATGTTGTATATGTTGTAGAGTTGAGAGAATTAATAAAAGAAAAAAGGAGCTTTCGATTAACCCAGGGTCCTGTTGTGATTACTGCTTGCCTATCATTCACTTAAATGAACTTGTTATCTGCAGTTCTGACTGTACTTCTTGAAAATCTTTGGAATAAAATCTCGTCGTGAAGAGTAATTAGATTTGATTACAAGATGTCATGAAATAAAATGATAAACCAATATGAAGAGAGAAAGGCATTGCTGGACAGGATTCAGACAGGTTTTCATGCTCACTTTGAAATTATATAATCGCCATCTGTTGTGCTTCTTCAGTTTACTTATAGCTGAAGTCTGAATTTATTGACATGCCAATTCCACATACCATGGTGGCTGTTTTATTTTTGTTTATCATGACTTTGATGCAGGAGTAAATATTTGATTGAATTTTAGACCCGTTATGCATTTCTACTGACGATGTCTGATGCAGAAAATGGTGAGTCAATGGATGGAGTCCTTGTTGAAGATGATGTGAACGAGCCAACCATGGGTGAGAAACTTGCTAGTTTAAATTTACAAGATAATGACAAAACCAAAGACCAAGAGAAAGCAGAATCACCTCCTCGTGCACAGCCACCAAGCGCAGATTCAGTTAATGTCCTTCTTAAGCAAGCCTTGCATGCTGAAGATCGTGCACTTCTACTAGATTGCTTATATACACAAGATCAGAAGGTGGTTTCCCTTTTTACTAATAGAACTTTTGTAGTAGCATTAAGTAATAGCCATATACCTATAGTTAGTTACAGTATTTCTGTTTCCATGTTTTGTTCAAGGAGTTGATTTTTGGTATTTTATTGTTGATTAACATGAAAATTTTGTGTTTTACAGGTTATTGCTAAATCAATCTCACAGCTTAATCCATCTGATGTCCTCAAGCTTTTGCACTCACTTTTAACCATAATTGATTCAAGGTAAACAATCAACTGCCTTACAAGGTCTCCGATATCTTCTGAATCATGCTGTTCTGATGGAGATTATGCACGTGTTCCCATTCCTTTTCTTTATACTTTGTGTTCATTTCAGTTGAACTAATTCAATATCTTAGAATTCATTAGAACAATAATAATTAAATGAATTGGTTTGAGTTTGACGGCCAAAAAGATTGAAGATCTTACATGTTAACTGCTTGTTGCAGGGGAGCAATCTTGGCATGCGCACTCCCATGGCTAAAAAGTTTACTATTACAACATGCAAGTGGAATAATGTCTCAGGAGTCTTCTTTAGTTGCCTTGAATTCTTTATATCAGGTGAGAAATGACTAAATGAGTCCTTCACCTAGAAATGAATCCGCATTATAGTGGTAATCGTTTTTCTGCTATATATATATGCTGATTGCGTTATGCATTATATTCACTTCTTCAATATCAAAATCCACCTTGTGGACAAAATGCAGTATACAAGCCAACCTATACTTTTCCCCAAAATCAAGCTAAAATGACTTTACCAGTCTTTTCTGGTAGCCTTGAGAGGTTGAATTAGTGAGAATTAATGGTGAATAAAGGTCATAACATCTTTTCTCATCATGTGATTCCAGCAACATTAGATGCTAGTGAGGGATAAGCTAGCATGTTATTTCTTTTATTTCTTTTAATGCTTCTATCCTATGGTCTTATTGTAACTTGAAGAGTCCGTGTCACTGTACCGCAGGTTGTCGAGTCCAGAACCTCAACTTTCCAGTCAGCTCTGCAGCTATCGACTTGCTTGGACTTCCTGTATACTGAGGTACAAAATGTTCATATTGTGCGAGTAATGGAGTTATGCAATCTACAGTTGCTTACAAGATGCCTTTCTTGTGTTTTTGGTGGCTGTGGATATTTTGTAAACAGGTTGTTGATGATGTATCAGAAGAAAATGAAACAATTGTTCCAGTAATTTATGAGGATAAGGATGAAAGCGATGAAGATGATGAACAAGAATCTGAAGAGGCCATGGAAACTGATCAAGACAATGAGGACGACGAAGAAGAAGCATTTGGTGGACTTAGTGATATTGAAGGAAGTGATGAAATGAGTGAATGACTACTGTCTAAGATTATTGAGATTTTGCCTCTGGGAACAATGGGTACAACCCACTTGAATGTTACCTCGGAACAACGGCCAGGAAGAGTACCAACTTTCTGTCTTATGGTTGCGGAGGATAAAAGTGGTTTATCACAAAGAAATTGCCTGCAGCAAATATACTGAACATTTGGAAGGCGCTAGAAGATTTTGCAGATTTTGAAGACAAACAGTTCTGCTGCTAATATGTTGCAGCAAAACTGGCAGCCTTTGAGCGACCAGTACAAATTTTGACACTGCATGAACTGCTGTAGTCCTTTCCCTTCGATTTAATCTTATAAAAAAAATTTCGAGTAATTTGGAAACTTAGTTCGACTCCCTTGTGCCCAATTGTCCTCTACCCTTCACTGTGGACAAGTTCAACAAATGCACACCCAGTTGGATGAATGCTGATGCTATAGGACGCTTAAAGAAAATGTGTAATAGAAAAGCAATTGTTTGCTTTATTGAAAAGTTGAGTTTTATAGCGCAAGGAACAGCAGTCAGATCCAAGAGATACCAAACGATAATAATGGTGGTAACATCTCACAAGCTATTTTTGTAAGCACAATTCACATTACTGAAATCAAGTATAATTACAACAAGGGCAGCAGCAATTCATGCCGAGCTGCCTAAGACACTAGGAGCCATTTTTTATTTCTGGACTTTCGTTTTACAAAGATGCTAGCTAGCCACAAGCTACAATCATCATTAGAAAGCCAAATACAACACCACCATATGCACATGCATGGTGCACTCGCACATTTTTTCTAAAAATAACGAGGCTAGGACTCGACAGCAGACAGCTAAATAGGTAATATACTAAGCTTCGTACTGATAACCAACTTGCAACTACCAACCCATCACAACAACAAGAAACAATAATAATAATACATAAAAAGGAATGCCCATAGACCTAATTATAGTAGTCTACTCATAATTAACCAGTCCTGTTTTTATCCTCCTCTTCATGGGGAGCCATACCAAAAGCACTCTTCACAGTATCAGTAGTTTTCTGGGCTGCCTGTTTCACTTTATCCCCAGTCTGTTGGAACACTCCCTTAGTGCCCTCTTTCCCTTCATGGGATTTTTCCCTAGCTGCTTCTGCTGATTCTGCTGCCTTTTCTCTTGTGCCATGAGCCATCTGTGATGTCTTTTCTTTTGCTGCATGTCCTGTCTCATGGGTCTTGTCCCTAGCTTCTCCTGCCTTCTCCTTCAAGGTATCACCAACTCTGCTGCCCTTCTCCTGCAATATTGGAGTGAAATTATTGAACCAACACACAAAACAATATATACAACAAAGTTATATATGTGCTTATATTCATACCTCAGCTCGGCCTGTGGCCTCACCAGATCCGAACTTATCCTCAGATGCCATTTCTGCAAGTGACTGTTGACTGGAATATAGAAAAAGATTTGCTTGCTGTTGTTGATGATATGCTTTGAAGTTGCTGGTTGTTGATTTGCATGAATATTTATCAGCATGGTGGAGGCTGTGCAGTGACTCACACGTGTCCTGTTGTTTCGACACTTGTATGTTACGTGCCATGCATTTCACAACCTTCTTCAAAACTGGGTCGGTTTGTTTTTGCTTTTTTAAGAAGATTTGCCTTAGTTTTTTTTTTTTTAAATAAAAATTGAAGATTACAATAACCTAATAATTTTATCAAAGTTCATTTATAGAATAAGTGATTAAATTTCATTTTTATTGTCATCTTAAACCACAAAAGATCAAACCTAAACATGGCTATGATCGAGGCTGAATATGTCTTGGCATGCCCTTGGTTGAGATATGGTCTACCTTAGCATGTTTTGGTATGCCTATTGGCCAAGGCCGAACATGCCTTGACACACCTATAATAAATAAACATGGTCAGTGAGAAAATAGTTAAGTGGTAACTTTTCTCTAAACGCATTCTGACGTGTAAAATTCGATTTCTACTGTTGTCAATTTAACGGGAGAATTATTCTCTAATGTGCAATCTATTGATACTTAGATAATATGATCTTTCTATTAATAATAATAAAAAATATATATATAAATAAAAATATTATATAGTAATTTTAGTCTTTAATGAGTGAGAGATAAAAATTAAAATTTCTCTCCGCAGTTAGATTTGCACAACATTATGCTAGATTATTATTATTATTAAATCTTCAGCATTTGATAACTATATGAATCATATCATCATTAAATAAATTTGGAATATGTTATAGTATGAATTGAATGAATTTTTTAATATTTATTTCTATATTATATAAAATTTAAACTCTAAACATTATTTAAAAAATTCAAATGTTTTTACTATTTAAACTAATAAATATATTACATCTCAATTTTCATGAAATAAACTTTTAGTGTACACTTAAAATATTTTCCTAATTTCCATCTTAAAAAATAATCAACTTACACGATATGAATTCCTCATTATAAAAAAATAACAATAATTCAAGTAAATTATATAAAATTTCATCATTTTATAGCTTTGGACCTTCCAAAATAGAATATACATCAATTTTAGAAAATTATTTGGCCACTTGGTGCATGAATATAATATGAACCAAGCCAAAAATAATTATATACATGTGACACGTACTTAATTATCTTATTCTAACCTCATTTAATTCATATTTATTGATTCAAAAAAATAATTATTTTTCATTGAAAAATAATTATTGGTTTTTGTTCACTTGGCAAGGCCTTGATCTCCTCTTGACTGAGCTATTGTTTTTGAACAATTCCTATACCGAGAAGAAGAAAAATATGCTTAAATCTCTGTATAAAAGCCATGTGTTTGTGAAAACATGTAAGTTCGGGACCTGAAGGTAACAGCCCTTCCCTCATCTCATTTTTTTTGTACCTATAAATTGTATAATTAACATTATCTTCTTCACCTGCATGCATTCTCATAAAATCATTCAATTTTCATCACAAGAAGAATCAGATCATTTTAAGTTAAAAAAATGGCAAGCCGTGATCAAGACTTAATTTCTGGTGGTCAACCTCAGTTGAAGAGGGAATTAGAGCAGGCAACTCAGCCATGTAATACATCCCAGCAGTGTCAATCTGCAGGCCAAGACCAATCTTACACAGCTCAGGCCACCAACTTTTTTCAACAGGCACTTCTATACATTGCTTTCCCCATTTTTAGCATTTCTCTTATCTCTTTATTAACAGCTAATGGTCGTTAATTAAAAGTTATGATTTTTATGGATTGCAGACTGGAGAGCAAATGAAGAACATGGCTCAAGGAGCTGCTGATGCTGTGAAGAACACATTAGGAATGAATGCAGACAACAGCCCAAACACAACCAACAACCCTCCTACCCACACCAGCAATGCACCAACCTCCAACCCATCTCACAGGATTTAAATAAAAAAAAAAAAAAAAAGGAACATACATGATGATGAACACTTATCATCATTTGCCATATATGATTATTTTTATTTGATCTTTTGTAATTCTTCATAAGTTGTAATGAAATGGGCACATTGCCAAATATCCCCTCTTGTGTGGAGCGGATGTCATGAACTTTTTTTTTTTTGTTTGATCAATTGAGACTTAACAGAGTCACTTTTGTACTCTGTTGTCTTAATTTTGGGTTGGAAGGAAATTGGTTAAGTTCAATAAGAAAAAAAAAAAATTTGTTCTTGCCGTTATTTATATTTTTGTTAATTTTTTTCCTGATTTTGGGTGTTTGTTTTTTTATTTGTTTTGTTTGCCAACTTGGTAGCAATATGAATTAATGCCAAACGGAAAATTTTATGAAAAGAAGTTTTATCATTATCCCGTATTAGTAGTTCAAGTGATAAAAAAATATGTACATCCTGTTGTAAAAAGTAGGAATCGAACCTTTATCTTTCATAAGTTATTCAAAATCCAGTATCCTGTTGGGATCGAACCTCTATCCACACATTTAACTATTATAATATATAGAGATAGATTGTTTTTGAAATTTATAACTAACATGCTTAGCAAAATACATACAAAATCATTTTGGTTACCTTGTCAACTCCATAAGCGACTCCTTAACTCCATGCATTAACCATCTTAGCATTCAAAAAAAATGGTGTGCATAACTATTTAGGATTTATATGCTTGTATAAATTTAAATTGGCATGACAATTTCCTCTTCAAAATCAAATAAGATTCCCAAAAAATAATAAATTAAAAGCCTGAACTAATTTTTTCTAAAATTATTTTAAAAGAATATAATTTTATCCACCATATTTGCCATGATAATCTTTTTGGGCATATTATTATCTCTATGAAAATAATAAATTGAGCTATTTAACACAATTCAAATTAATTAAACATATATTTAATAATATAAATAAATTATTTATCAATTAAATTATTTTTTAAAATTTTAATTTTGAAAATAATTGTTGACCATGACTTAAAACTCATTAGTTAATTGAAAATTTTAAGTATTAGTATTTAAATAATTAAAAATTAAAATTAAAAATATTTTTAATTATGAAAAAACATAACTAGGTCATTTAAAAATAAATATTATCCAAAGAGAATATAATTGCAGTACAAACATGTGTATCTATACAAATAAAATTAGAACCGTTAGATTAATACTTAATTATAGTCATTGACACATTTTATATGTATTGGTATATATAAATAATAAATGGTTATAATTAAATAAAAATTAATCCAACAGTTCTAATTTCATTTGTATAGAAACAAATGTTTGTACCTAAGAAAGACAAACACAGACATGAGACACGGATACGATATGACACGGACACGACGATACGATATTCCACATAATGTGTATTATATATTATATAAAGATGAGTTGTTAAAAAAAATGAATGTAGTGTGATAAAATATAAGCTCCATAAAATTTAAACACTTACTATAATTATTTAGTTAATTATCTATCATTGTCATATATAAGGGCATACATAAAAAGTGGCAATATACATGACATGTACAGAAAATGGAGCTACTATTATAAAAAGAAGTTCCAAATAATTTAAAAATTGACCATAATCATTCAGCCAATAATCTAGCTACCAATACCAACATGACATGTACAAAAAAGTGACAAAAAAAATAAAAGCATTCATATACAATCAAACCAATCCCACTTCGGACGTTTTAGTATTTTAGTGTTTTAACTTTTAAGTCTTGTTTTAACTGATATATACAATGTAAGTAAAATCAATAATTCAAACATTTTTTTCTGAATAGTCCTTATTGTATTTTGTAATTTCAAATTTAGCCTCACCGTGTCCTACATGTGTCTCAGTCGTGTCATTTCCGTGTTCTAAAAATAAAAAAATAAAAAAAGAATGGAACACATGTCCAGCCGTCTTGGACACGTGTTAGATGCGTGTCAGTGTCTAAAAAGTGTCAGACACGGATACTCCACCCTATTTGAAGTGTCGGTACTTCATAGGTTTGTACCATAGTAAGGACTATAATAATTAAAAAAAATGGGCTCTTACTATGGTACAAACGTTCGTATTTATACAAATGAAATTAAAAACGTCGGATTAATTTTTATTTAATTATAACAATTGATTATTTTTGTATATCAATACCTGTAAAACGTATAAATGATTATAATTAAATAAGTATTACATTAACGACTCTAATTTTATTTGTATTAGTACACATGTTTATATTGTAGGACTCAAATAGCTAAAACCCCCTAAGTTTGAAATGTTTTGTCAATTTACTCCTTTAACTTATAAATTAACCATTTTGAAATCTCAATTTGCTAAAAACATCATTTATGAATACTTTTTATCTAGTTCGAGTTTCTAAATAGTTTAAGTTTTAACTTAAAAAAACCACATTTTAAATAGTATAAAAAAGTTGATAAGTCTGAACACGAAACCCTAGCCTCCTCTTTTTCTCTCAACTTTCACTTTTTTCTTTTCTAGCCGCTCATCTTCCTTAAGCAAGGAGGGGTGATTTTTGGCCATTCTTGGCATGAAATCACTCATCTACACATCTTTTTATCAATTTATTGTTTAAATAAGTGGTTATTCCACATAAATTTAGATTTTATTTTGTTTTTCGTTATTTCATCGTCTTGTTGCGGCGTTTGGTTTTCGTCGTCTTGTTACGACGTTTTATTTTCCGTCTTGTTGTGGCTTTTTTCTTGTGTAGGCGATTCTGACAGGCAAAGTATATTCGATCAGACAGAGACAGCGAATCAGATTATGATCGTCAGTATTTTGCAGAACTGGAGTTATAGGTATTCTAGTCATTATAGTATTATCAAATTTGTAGGATTTGAGCCGATTTATTATGCTATTAACTTGGATGTTGTTTCATTCTCTATGGTTTTTAGCGAATTCATATCTGTGTTTCCATCAATATATTGCTAGTTTGAATCAATAGATTTTTTTTTTCAAAAAAAAAAAAATTGAGAAGTCTTATTTTTAGCAAGTTCAGTGTCTATATGATCATTTCATATGTTAAGCATGCAGATTGACAAAATTTGTCAAGTACAATAGTTTACACATCCAGTTATTAGTAAGGTCATCTCCAACGCAGCACTATAATAGTGCAAAATTTGAGTTTGTTCACTCCAACCCATACCCATTTTGAGATGCATTATTGTGTTGATGAACATGGAAACGTATTTTTGCGTTTGCCATGTTCACTTCAACGCATTTTTGTGTGTGTGTGTGTTTTTTTTTAAATTATATTATTAACTTTTAACATATTCAATTTAATCCAATTTTTCATTAATTTTTTAACAATTTAGTCCAAAATATTTATTTTATTTAAAATATTTTTCTTAATATATATATATATATATATATATATATATATAACAGATAAATATTTTTTATTCTAAAAAATTATACATTAAATTTAAATAATTTTACATTACAAAAAACATTCATTGCAAATAACATTTTTACTTAAACATTAAAACTACATTACATTAAAAATTATTAATTTATTAATTTAATAATTTAATATTATTTGATC